>CM053509.1:155019799-155083217 GCA_028627145.1 Eidolon dupreanum | reverse complement strand
AAAACAGGAGCATAAAATTACATGTTAAAAGAATAAAAATGCATTCGCCCAATTAATTTTCTGAAATCTCATTAAAAAATTTAGCCTGACTAAGTCAGACTTCTGACCTGAATTTTAATCATCTTTACACTGGATGGGTCCTTTTTCCCTGATATTTGCAATGCATCATTAATTTTAAGGCAACCGTTTCTATGATTTTAAAAAGCACATTTCATCAGAATGACATTTCCTGTAAACGAATTTCACCTTTAAAGACATCTGACATCCTGTGTAAGGAACTTCTCATAGATTCAGTATATGTGTATATGGCGATGTGTTTTAAATCCGCCTTTGCACAAAAGAAGGGCATGATTCACAAAGAGTCCATATTGTCAGGCTCTTTCTGAAGCCAGCGCCACTCAGCTCTTCATGACCTGGCTAATTTCAAACCCAAAGCCAATCTTCCCTCTCGCAGACTTGTGGCAAGAAGGTGCATATGGCGCCATAAGATCGGAGTGACTCCTGGCTCTGTCCCTTCGTAGCAAAAGGAAGAGTTACTTATCTCAGTCCACCACCTCCACCGCCTTGCAAAATTCAGTGCGCAATAAGAGCTACTTCTCTCAGTTGGTAAAAGGACGAAATGAGGTGTCAGGTGTCACACTATTGGTGCAACCACCACCATGATTGTCTCAACCTGGATATCTACACTCAGCTTGATGGGAGCAGTCAGTGAGATACCCTAAGCATGGAAGACGCCTGATAACAAAGCCTAAAATCATCTTGACTCTAGTGGCTCCCCCAGGCCGATCCTTATTAGCTGAGCTCGGAGAGAGCTCAGCTTAAAAACACAAGACGAGAGAATCTGGAACCAGCTCCCAATGACTGACAAGCAAAGTCTTGAAGGATGACGCCACACAGAGCATCAGCCACCACCCAGCAGGCTGGACACATCCTGGACTTCCCTCTCCCTCATCCCTTTAGTTACCAAGAACAGTTAGTTTTTCCCCCGGAAGTCTCCGGAATCTTCCCTCCTATGTCTAGCCCATTTAAGGCCAAAGCATCATCTCACCTGGGTGAGGGCAGCAGCCTCCTTGCCGCCTCCTATTTCTACCTCACTTGTGTCTTGAGCTCCAGCTGCTGGTGATCTAAAACCCAAGCTCCCGTCAACTTGAAGCCCCTACTGGGCTTCTCATTTGCTATGGAGTCAATTCCAAATGACACAGCATGAATTCCAGGCTTTTCATAAACACTGGACATTCTACCTTACCTACTAAGCACCAGTCTCTAAACACTTATCTAACTTGACTGGTCCCTGTCTTTGAAATGAGACAAGCACTTGCTGAATTTACAACAAGCAAACGCTTCTTGAATTTTAATGGCTGTTAATATTTGGTCATTAAATCTTATCTAACTACCATCATTAGTTGGGGAAACTTTTCATAAAGGTTTGCCCTGTGCCGTGCTGACCTCATGACAGCTAACCCCAACCCCTGCAAAGTTAAGCATATTCTTCTCTCTCTGAATAGTGCTGAATAGAATGGACCTTGGCATGTCCCAAATAGGTTTGCAAAGACTTTCCAGGTGGAAGACACTATTAGCCAGGGCTTTCTCGGACAAGAACACCTTTCTTCTCCTTGGAAATTCATGTGGTTCTTAGTAGGTCAGCTGAGCCCTATATTTCATTCCTGATGAAAATGCTCTGTAGCAAACTGGTAAAATTAGAGAGCTTAGGGCATTTTAGGTTCTTTTACTCGACTCTATTCATTCATTAATTCAAAACCTCAATAAAAGCAAGCATGTTCAGCTTTCCCAAGTACATACAAATTTCACATATGATTCTGCTGGGTTTAGCAAACAAATTTCCATATGCTGATAGCTCTCAGAGCTAGAAAGCTCCTAGAAATGAACAAACCACTTGCCTTGGGCATAGAAGGTTAAAAAAAATACAGGTTCTAAGTGTTTTGCTAAATTGTCCTTTCTACACTGGGGGTATTTCCAGCTCTGGATTCTTTAGCTATGAAAACTAAAATGAATTTCAGTTTTGTGAACTAGAATTTTGTGCAAATGAACCTAAGACACCATTTCCTTAACACCCACACTGTTGGCTGCCACGTTGGATGTTTAAGGTATACTATCGCAGGCAGTCTTCACGGCTCCATTTTACAGATGAGAAAACTGAGTTGAGAGAGGTCTTCCACCCAGTATCACCTGACTGGTGAGGGATGGAGTTGGGAACAGAACCCGGCCTGGTCCAGCGCACAGCGTTCTCGCAGTCGGAGCCTGGCTCCTCCCTCTGAGGACGGCTTCAGGGAAAGAGCGGTGTTTCCTGCCATAAGGGAAAATGCTTCTGCTGTCAGTCTGAGGTGTTTCTACATCCTGGAATAGGCAAGATTCAGGCCCTGATATCTCCCCAGACGGTGTTTCAACACCAGTGTTTCAGGAGTCGAGGAGAGAGAAAGTGCCTGACCGTCCTGACTCCGGCCTTAATCTACAGCAGCCCCAGCATGGACATCGCTGTGACCTGGCCAGATGCCGGCGGGACCGGGGGCATCTTCACCGCCAGCCGCCAGCCAGCGCTGAGCAATCGTGTCTAGTTACACTTAACTATGTCGTTACCGCTCCAACACGTGCGACGAGACGCCACGGACGGCCACGGCAGCCCAGCGCCTCCTCTCCTTGTCCGCGAAATAATTACGGAGCTCTCTCTTCTGCTAAATGAGGCTGTAATTAACCCTAATTGCTCAAAATGCAACTGGCTAATTCTGGGAGATTAATCAAGGGGGACTCAATTGTTAGGGAATGACTTACTATGACAAATTGCTACATTAACCGAGGAGGCCCTGTTGCCCCCGGCCGTCAGCGAGATGTCCTGGTGGGCTCCGGACCAGCAGTGTCCACGGGCTGCCCAGCTCTGTGGGTCTCCCTCCCCAAACCCCACCCAAGCAATGGGCCCCACAGCCAGGAACAGAAATAGAGAGTATGAATAGTATAGATGCCTTTGGACCCTGGTACGCTGTGTGCATGCGTGTGCACGCGTGCGCACACACACATACACACACACAGTTTCTCCTAGTTCATGTCACCTCTGTGTCGATCTACAGAGGAGCTCCGTCCCTCCGTCCCCAGGGCCAAGGCAGCCCACACCAGGGAGCACGGCTTGATGAGAGCTCAGGGGCGGGAGAAAGGTCTCAGACTCACCTGCCTCCTTGGCCCTGCACCGTTGTGCAGTGTACAACCTGTACAACTGTACATGGCAACCCTGCCCACATAGGTCAAACGCCAGTCCGCCTGAAGGCCTCCAACAGGAGCTGGGCATTTAGAAGCTATGACAATCCTTCCGTGGCTCAGAGAAGCGACTATCTCTGAGTTAGGTCTCACAGCCCTGGGACAGAAGCCGACCCTGGACAGTTTTTTTTTTTTTTTTTTAATCATTGCAGGATGCCCACAGGACACCATAGCATCTTTCCCTGATGGATCTGCCCAGCCAAACTCTCTGTCTCCTCCAGGCCTTTGCATGCCGCTTCCTCGAGTGAGCCTCTCTGGCCCCCGAGCTCAGATCAGCTGGCTTGTTGGAGCTCCACTGATTCCCAAGTTTCTTCTGCTTCTTTCTTATCCATCTCTCCCGTGAAGCTGTGTGTACCTTGGAGCAGACGTGGATCTGCCTCACATACAGCCACGTCCTGGGCAAGCGTACTACACGCGTCTGCAGTGCACTAACTCAGCAGGCATGAGGGAGCCCTCTGCCCCACCCCAGAGGATTCTGTCTAGGAAGACAGACCCAGGAACCAGTCCCCCAGTGGCATGCCATCAAGGCCACGACCCAGAGCCTGTGCACAGGTGTGGAGACAGCACAGAAGGAGGATGGGGTGGAACAGGAAGGCTCCCTAGAAGCTGCGGCATTTGGACTGAGGTTTGGAGGAGGGGGGCACTCCAGGCCCTGGGAACAGCATGTGCAAAGGCGTGGGGTGTGCTGGCAGCTCAGAACCCCAGAAACCGCCTTCAGCAAAGCTGCAAAGGGCTGCCTGGCTCTCCAAGGATCCAGAGAGAGGGCGAGGCAGGTGGAAGGAAACCAGTGTCCCTGAGCTCAGCGGGGTCTGGATAAAGAGGCTGAAGAGGCTAGAACACGGTTCAGACCACAAACGGAGGCAGACTTCCGCCCAGAGTAGGGAAGCTCTTTCTGACCCCAAGAACATCCTGCCCATTCCCCTGTTCCTGGAGCGTCCGCAACCCCCTTTCTGCCCCCATCCTTCTAAGCAGCGCTGATCCATGGACACACCTAGGGGCAGGGCCAGGCCTGGCCTCCCACCCAGAGTCCAGCGTGGAGAGGCTGAGTGAAACGAAGGGCTGACCGGGTTAGGGAGCGAGCTCTGCTCCCTTCACTGGGAAGCATGCAAGAGGAGGCTCCCTCCAGCAAGCCAGGATGGACAGAGCAGCCTCCATGATCCACATGCTCCAGAGACTTCCAACGCACTGCAGACGGAGGAAAAGGGCTTACCTGTGGGTCAGGAGGGTGTGCGGGCCCAGGGGTGTGGCACAGGTTCGGGCTCCCTCCGTGGGGCAGGTGGCTGGGCTGTCCTGCCATCCTGCATGCCAGCCTCACGAGGGCACGGGCTGCAAAAGAGAATGACGCCTGTCACCCTGTCCTCGCGACGGCCCTCAGCTGGAGGGGGTACCTTCGCTCACCCCATTTCACAGATGTGGGAGTTGATGTGCATAGGGTTTAAGTAACTTGCCCAGGGTCACCCAGCTCAGGGGTGGCGGGGCTAGGACTCGACACCTTGTGTGACATGTGTTCCTTCCGTTATGCTGTCCTGACTAGGTTGCTAGGATTGTTCCCATTAATTAGAGGGGGAAGCTGAGGCTCCACCCGGCGAAAAGTCTAAAGGTGACCCCCACCGGCAAGGGAGGCACCAGATTCAACCCCACCTGTGCCAGACTCCGTGTTCTTTCCACATTACTGTTCTCCGTGCCTCTTGGGGGACAGTTCTGCAACTCTGTCTCCCATCATCAGCCCCACATAAAACCAGGTTGAGACCTTGAGTCAGATGGCAAGCAGCAGCTGCAGAAAGGACCCCACATCCCCATGCTTGCTGGGCCCTATGCACTAAAACACTAGGAAGGCCAAGTTCATAGTTCCGTAGGAACCTCCGGGCACAAGGGAGCAGGTCTAATGTGACCTGCCACATTAGAAGTCCCCGGGAGGGTCAGGATGCTAGTCACCAGTTGTCACAGTGACTGTGGCAGCTGTCGGGATTAAGCACCAGAACTTGTGCCCAGAACTGAGCTAAAGGCCATCTGAGTATCACTTCCAGTATGGCTTGCGCTCCTGGTGTCACAGGCAGGCTTTGCCAGCCTCCTAGCAGAAAAGTGCCTCTGGGGCCAGGACCCAGGCCCAGGCCCACTGAAGAAGCTGTACGACCCAAGAGGAGGGCGGCGCCCAGCCACGGTGATATTCCCGAATGCAAGGGGAGCAGCCCTACTCCTCAGGAGGACAGGCCTTCATTCAGCCACGAGCTTTTCCGTCCACGGCCAGGCCTGAGCAACCCCGGGGCTGCAGAAGATGAAAGGGCCGATGCCTGGAAGACACCGGTGTAGTGTGGGCACGTGGCCAGGGTCCCTGTGTCAGTCTGCTGGACCTGGCACCTTTTACTTGACACATCCCTAACAGAAGCCTAAGGACTGGCCCGGGCCATTGGAACTGTTTCATCTATAACCTGTGAAGAGACAAAGTCTCTAGGAATCAAATGCCCTTGCCTCAGGTCAGGACACCCTGAGGCGTAACCTACACTCTGCAGAGCTGGGTGGGGCCAGTGGACCGGTCTGAGATCGCTCCCCAGCTTGTCTGCCTCCCCCACACCTCAGGCTTTTCCCAGCAGCTGGTCTCAGGATTGCTTCTGGAGAAGCCAGCCTGACACCTACCTTTCTTCCTAGACAGACTCTGCTCTTGCGATCGTTAGCCTGATTGCCTGCATCCCCAGCTGTCCCTACCAGCCCAAACCCCAAACCGAGAGGCCAGTGGCTTGGCAAGCCCTGCTGCACGCCCGTCCTAAGTGGACACACACCCGCCTGATCAGGGGCACTCTGGGCAGGGGGAAAGGAATCAACACCAGCTGGGTTGTTACCCGGGAGATCTCACAGGGTGTCAGGCTGCAAATCACTCAGCCTCCCTCCGCACTGCAGTTCATTCCAGCTGCAGCGGTTGCGGGGGGGCCAGCCTTCCCGGGCTCAGGGATGTCTCTGACCTGTCAAAGGATGTCCACCAGGCCCTGAGTCGCCCGCTGAGCTTGACCATCGGCCTCCCTGGCTCTGCCTTGAAGGTTCCTAAGCCTCTCGAGAATCTCTCGAATCTGCGTGCCGGCATCCAGCGTCTGGCGTCCAGCGCCCAGCTCCTCCCTCAAACACCTTTCATCAGCATTTTTGGGTAAAACTGCTCTCCAGCAAGCTACATAAGATGGCAGGATGCAAGGCCACATAGAGCAGATGGCACGGAGTGCAGGGGAGCCCTCGGTGAGGAGAGAGTGTCCTGCCAAGCACAGCCCAGCCCAGGTGGTCTGCTGTCTGCGAAGCGGCTGAAACTCAACCAGTTCTGACCCCCGCCACACGCACAGCATCCTGCGTGGTTCATCCTTATGTGTATCGATGAACGTAGACCCATTGCTGTCTCTTGCTTCTGTTCTCTCAAATCAGTGTCACGCTGAGGGCATCCTGGGGGTGTGCTTGTCCCTGCCTCCCCCTGGACCGCTGGCTCTCCAGAACCTGGTGCCCTCCCCACCAAACCCTCCTCCTCTGCGTGGGCCACTCAGGCCACTGCCTGAAATGCGGATGGGACCGCGGCCCCCTCGGCATCTGCCCACCATCTGTGCCTGAGCTCCCACACTGGAGCGCACACCCCCAGGTGACACGGAGAGGACCCGGGCATGAAAAGCCCCAGGATAAACAGATAAACAAGAGCAGCTTCCCGAGGCAGCGTTGTTACTCAGGGGGAAATGTGTGTGACAATAAACCGGATACAGAGGGAACAGAATGTAAAATGTGCATGAATTTTAAGATAAAACCGGGGACTCCTACAGGCTCTGCAGCTGCTTCCGGCTGCTCGCCCCCTACCCCTCAGGGTGACATGTTCACCGTCCTCTGCCCTTAGGGAGACCTCGAGGGAAAGGTGGGAGGAGACCTGTCTTCAGCAAGAAGGTCCTGTCTTGATCTCAGAAAGCCACCGGCATAGCCCACGGTGCATCCCCACCTGCTCGCAGACCTCACCTGGACCGGAAACCATGGCCGGTCGCTGTCTGACTTCCCTTTCCCTCATCCCACCCCATGCGGCCTCCTGTGGCCAGCAGGCCTGGGTTTATATTTTGACCCTGTCAACTCCCCAGCTGGGACCTTGGCAAGTCACACTGGGAAGAAACCTAGTAGGTATTTATTTACAAAGGTCACTCCCCACATCCCCACATGGCACTCCCACATCCATGCCCACAGGCAGGTGTCAGGAGCGCCCACCCACCACACACACACACACACACACACACACACACACAGGGCCCCAGGCACGTCGTGGGAGGCCGCTGGCCTCATCAAAAATAATAGTAATTACACGCCAACAATCGTGTGCCCTCACTCCACTGGGCCTGCTTGCCACACTTCAGCTCTATCAGCCCACATGGTTTTAACGATTCCACCAGATAAGGTCTCTTATTGTTCCACTTTACAGGTGAGGGAACTGAGGCGCAAGGTGGCTACGAGATTTTCTCAGGTCACGTGGATCACAGGTAGAGGAGCCAGGATTTGCCTCACATCTCCGTGCTGTGCTCCACAGCTCTGCCTGGCAACGCGTGGTCTTCCCTTCCAGCGGCTCCCCACTGTGCAGGCCGCCTCCGCCGCAGAACAGGGCCTGCGCTGAGGGGGCAGGGGTGACGCCCGGGCCGGTGGGCCATGAGGGGCCAGCCTCTCCCCCTGCGGCCCCATGGACAGGAGCCTCCCCTGCTGGAGGGCACCAAGCTGATGCGGCACTACTGTCCACGTGCCTTTTCTGTTCAAACTTCTGGGGCTTTGGTAAATTACTGTCCCTAAGAGCTGTTCTGTCCAGAAGCTAACGCAATGCAAAGGAGGGCCCTGCAAGTCACAGTCCCCCCAAGTGCCAGAGAGGGTCACACAAAGGGGCAGGAGGCAGGAAGGGAGGAGGGAAAAGAGGAAGGAGTGTGAGCGGAAGGGAAGGAGGGGAGGGAAGAAGGCAGCGAAGGTTCTCTGAGCTCTCGGTAGGCCAGGTCTTTCCCCTTCATCCTGGGGCTGCTGGTAGACCCGTCACACAGATGGCGAGTCAAGCTCAGAGAGGGGAGGCTCAAGGTCATGTCTCAAGTGAGCTACGGAGGGGAGATTTGAACACAACTCTCAGACACTCAAGCGCCTCCTAGGTCCCAGACAGCCACTGCCTCTTGAGGCTCTCCAGAGGTGTTGCATTTCAAAGTATTACATTCCCTCTATTCCTACTTCAATAGAAACCCACCCCTTTTACCCCAGAAATTCCTGCCAGGAACTGCCTCTCAGGGGGCTCAGAGGCAGAAAGACCAAGGTAGGGGATTTGGATTTGGAGGGATGACAGGGAGACCGGGGCAAAGACCCGCCACGCACGCCGGCACCTCCGGGTAACACGGGGAGCTGCCTGTCCCCGTGGCTCCCGCCAAGTTGCAGAACAATGAGGAGCCGGCTGCCAAGCCCAAGTCAGGGGCCAAGAATCCGTGGAATGCCAGCCCCGCAGGCCACTCAAAGACGGCCTTTCTTCTCTCTTCCAGGGAGCGAGGGCCCTGAATTTCCAAGGTGCCGTGTGGACGTACAGCGTGGCTTCCCGGCCTGGCTCCTGGCGTATGTGACTACCTGGTGCCCAGGGACCAGATCGAGACACGTCCGCGGGTTAAGGCCTAGGGCCTGTTTGGGACCAGGGTCCTTTAGTGTCTGCAAAATGAGGCTAACGGTAAGATCTGTCTCTTAGGGTGATTGTGAAGATTCAGTGGGTTAACAGACACGTAAACGCCTTAGAACAGGCACGTGTGAAGGGCCTTCTGAGGCTTCAGCTGCTACCACCCACTGTCATTAGTTCTGATCGTCACCGGGCAGAGAAGTGATAGCCTCCATGTGACCGACTCGGGAACTGGGGCCAGAGTTGGGTAGGGACTTGCTCAGGGTCACATGGCTGGTAGGAGACAGAGCCGGGGCTGCCGGATCCCACTCTAGCTACTGCTCTGCGGGGCCCTTTGGGCTGACTCTGGGGCGAAAGCCTTCTTCATCATTGATGGGAGCCGTGGCTACCTCTGCAAAGCCCACTGACATGCTCCTCCCTGAGCTGGCCTTGGACAAGGCTCCTACTTCTGTAGCGTGTGATCCTGAGGGGACACGGGGACTCGGGTTGAATCGGACACGTCCTAGAAGAGACTGGCTCCCGCTGAGCTGGGCTCTGAGGTTTCCCAAGTGGCCTTTCTGACCAAGACTGTCGCCTGGCTCCTGCCTCCCAATTTCTGGAAACTTCATCTAGGGGAAAACCTGGCCAACGGGTTCTGCCAAGCCCTCAGGAGAACCACACACGTACGTCCCTGGAGGCTCGGGCTCGGCCGGACACCCGACCCCGTGCCGCCTTCTCTGAGGACCCCTCTCGGTCCTTCCGGCTGAGTGAACAGCTTTGCGGGTTGTTTTCCCAAAGCAGGAAACCATCCCATGACATCACAGCCTCCTACACACATACGAGGTTTTCTTTTCTCCCAGATGAATGACCCAACACCAGTGCAGGTTCCAGGGGTGGGATTCACCTGTCCACCAGGCCCCTGGCTGCAGAAGCTCAGGATGGATGCTCACGGCCCGGGGCCTTCCGCCAGCCAGGAGAGGGGAGGTGCCCCGGGCCGGCACTGCCCCACACGCCCCTCCGCAGGGGACAGCTGAGGCACAGGGAGACAAGGCAGCTCACCACCTGGCCACGGGTGGGGTCAAGGCAGAACCAGCTTTGGCATCAGCTGACACCTGCCCTAAGCACCCCTTCTGCACTGAGTGACTTGACACCTCCCCAAAAAAACAAGAGGTGTCATCACTCCCATTTTGCAGGTGAGAAACCCGATGGGCTATGATCCGCATTATGCAGAGAAGGAAACGGAAGTTCAGACTGGCTAAGTGATGGGCCGAGGGTCACACAGCAGGCAGCAGGGGAACTAACACTGGAAATCAAGTCTCTCTGACTCCCCTAGTCCAGCTGCCTTGAAAGAGCGAATGAATGAACGAGCGAATGAATGAACGAGCGAATGAATGAATTCTGGCCCAGAGGCGTGGCTCTGGCTGCTGCGATCAACCCCCACCCCCACCCTACTTCTCTTCTGGTCTTGGGATGAGCATACGTTACCCATCCATCACTTGACAGGAAACAGCCAGACCTCACGCCAGAGTCATGGGGGCCTGGGAGCCGTAGGGGATGAGCCACAGATGGTGTCTGGTTTCCTGACGCGTCCTGTGTCCTTACCTCCCACCCCCAAAGCCACACATGCTGCTCAGATTCCTTGGCTCCACGGCCAGCAGGAGTCTGGCTTCTCTAAGACGTGGGACCACAGCAGTGCTGAAAAAATGGCAGAGCCCGAGCAGAGAGGTCCCTGCCCCCTCCTTAGGTTGGTGGCCCCCCCCCCAGGGTGGGCCTGCAGAACCTGGAGGCCAGTAGCTTGGGGGCAATGCAGTACCCACCCAGCTGATGGGGCCGTTCTTCCCACTCAACTCACTTTCCTCGCACCCCAAGCTTGCCTCTCCTTACCCCCTGCCCACCCTCTTCCTCTTTCCAGAGCTCCAGACCCCATCCACCAAATGCCACAGGCACCAAAGACTCACCTGGGCCATTCAGAGCTTCTTCCCACCCTTCCCAGGTCCCTATCTCAGCAACGGGGTCACCCCTCTGTCTGCCCAGGGACCCAGAAGGAACCCAGCCTCGCCCCACCCTACACCTCACCCTCCCTCGCCCACAGCTGGTCTGCATCCAGTCCTGCCAGTTTCTCTCCCCAAATAAGTCTGCACTCACCCAGAGCCCCTGCCCTATACTGGCCTGGCCCCTTCTCAGCAGGGTCTCTGCAGTCCCCTCCTGCTTGATGACTCAACCTGCAAACCACCACAGGAAGGTCCCCTCCACCATGAGACACAAATCCCAGCCTACCACTCCCTACCCCAAGCTCTCCAGGAAAAGGCCCACACTCCCCGAGCTAAGCACTGCAAGCTCTGCCCAGCAGGCATGGGCCTGCCTGCCTGTGCTTCCCCCAGCTCCCCACCCCTCCCCAGGCCCTGCACCCCACCACACGCACCCTGCCCCTTCCAGCTTCTGCTGGGAACCTATGACTGGCGCCAGGCAAGGTCCCACTCATGCATCAGGACCAGGTCCTGGGTGGGTCCTACTCAGGCCTGGCACTTCTTGTGGGGTCTTGGGAAGAAAGTCCTGCCCCCTCCCTGAGCCTGGATTTCTATAAAGGAACACCCAGACCCCACAGGGTGGGCATGCAGGGTGGGCACACAGGGTGGGCACGCCGGACAGGCAGGCAACACCAAGGCCCCTTACTCCTCCCCGTCTGACAGCTTCCACATGGGCTTGTCCTCAAAAGTCCAGCTGTTCAGGCATACACTGCTTCCTTTGTCACCCTCTCCTCCTCCCCTGCCGGCCTTCCAAGGCAGGGACTGGTCTTCGCAGTCATCTCTAAACTGTCAAGGCCTCGCCTAGCACCTGGCATGCAAGGGCGAAGGGCGCCCAGTGGGAACTGGCTGAAGTAACTTCTGACCAGTCAGAGGAAGGGACTCATCTCACCCTCCTGAAGCCCCAGGCAAGAAACACTGGCCTTCACCTCAGGGTCCCTGAGGTCTCTCATCAGGCAGAAGTCACGGGGCCCTGAAAATGCACCCCACTTCACACAGCAGGGCTCTCCAGAGCCTACCCCCAAATCAAGGAGGCTCCTGAGCACCTTTTGCTTCCTTCTTCTTGGGTAATAAGACCCAATTCTGGAAGAACGAAACGCGGGGGCTGTAAACGTCTCCCAGGTAAGGGAGCAGCAGGGCAGTGGTTTCTGCCCGGAGCCCTTTGGCTCCAGGACCGGGCGAAGGCTGGCCCTGTCCCACCCCCCTGAAGATCCGCTGAGCACCTGGGAGCTGCACGCAGCACCTCAGCACGTTCCTGCTGCCATGTCTGTGATGCCCCATTTTACGGACGAGGAAACTGAGGCACAGAGAAGTCAAGTGACTCGCTAAGCCCGTGCAGCTGGTAAATGGCATGCCCTGTGTCTGAACCCAGATCCAACTCTCTCCACAGTCTGGGTTTCAATCTTATTTCTTTGGGGGTGATCCTTGGAGACCCCCAGAGCCAGGAGAAGCTTGGATCTTACTCCATGCTAGGACCCTCCAACCCCTTAGGCAGGCCCACTGTCCGGAGGACCCCTGCCCTCTGGGGAAATGAACTCGCTCTCTCCTCAAGGCCTCGGCAGGCAGGCTCTGCTTCCCCTGCCTCTTGACAAACCTGGCTCCTCCCTCAGCGCCCAGCCTGGGACACCTCCTCCAGGCAGTCTTCCTGGACTCCCTAGACAGTCAGCTACTCCAGGCTCCACAGCCCTGTCACTGCCTGCTCATGTGTTTTCCTCTCCCTCGAATGGAGATTTCCTCAATGGCAGAGACTGAACCGCTCACCTTGTGGCCCAGCAGGCCACAGAGGGAGAGGGTGAGGTAAATGGCTGCTGACCAGGTATAGAAACACGAAGCCAGAAGGGAGAAGCCTGGGGCCCCACAACCTGCTCATCCCTGGGGCCGCTGGGTAGATAGAGCCTGAGGTTTAAGGAAAGGGACAGTATCAGAGCAGAAATTTCTCTACTTCTATACCCTGTCTCAGGCCACGTCTACTATCCTGCCGACCAACAGTAAAAGGAAGATGCCCAGAGGAGCGGCCCCCAGGGGGCTAGAGGGCTTCGGTGTTCGTAACAAGCTCGCCCCGGGCCCCAGGAGAACAGCCATCATCCCACCCAGTGGCCTCTGTCCAGGGGAAATTTGTGAACCCCTGCCCTCCCCTAGTTTTCCTTCCTGCCCCGTTTTAAGGTTTGAAGGGATGGCTACCCCTGGCAGGAGAAAGTTCTGTGGAGAACGCACTGCTCAGACAGCAGGAAGGGGCCCAGGCAGCCAAAACCTACCCCGGAAAGATAAGTGTTGCTTTTTCTGCTTGCCTCATAACCTCAGGAGTTCTGACAAAGCCCAAGATCACTCAGTGTGAAACTGCCTCCCCCGCCCCCCCCGACCTGGGTAGTGGCAAAGGTCATGTCAGGCTGATAGCACTGGCCCATAGGCAGCTTCCACCTGGAGGTGGTCAAGTGACAGCGGGCAGAGGTGCAGCAAAGGTCTGGTACTCGGTGAGTCCAAACATCGGAGGCCCCTTGGCCTTGACTTCTAGTCACTTGCTGGGCACACCCTCCAGGGCAAAGGCAGCAGCATCCCCAGGTGGCAGGGGAGGGGGAGAGGTTCCCCACAGCAAGAGGCAGGGCAAAGGCTGGTACCTTGCAAAGCGGCTCCTGAGAAGCTCGGGGAAGATCTGCTTGGCCCGGGGTTGAGGGTGAGCACTTGGTGCCGGGGCTTCTGGGGACCTGGGTGGCCTCTCTGTGCCAGGGCCGGCAAAGGAACGGGGGGCAGGCCCTGTCTCTGTATGGGACTTCCCCTGCTGAAGACTCCTGCCCCCAGCTACTGCCAAAAGGAAACTCCCCCACCACGGGCTGCTCCAAAAATAGCTCCGGCTGCCACCTCTGTGGTGAATGGAACTTGTCGTAGTTGCCAGGCAGCCTGATGCTCACCGGAGGCTGGAATCTGACAGCAGCAGCCGCTGGACGGTCTTGGAGAGAGTGTCTATGTGTGTCCCAAACCAGTAGGCTTGGAATGCAACCGGAGTCCACTCTGGGATCGCCCAGAAACTGAGGCAGGAGGCAAGAGGCTCGCACAGTTGCAACGCCTGGCTGGGATCCAGCCTCCTAAATGCACTCCACGCCCACGCTGCCCAGGCAAAGGGGTCTGCCCTCCGGACTCGAGCCACCCCTGACCCCCCACAGGAAACAGGAACACCGACTGCGGCGCTGGGCTTAAACTGGCCGGGGCCCTGGGAGGGACAGGGGTCCTTCCTTTGCCACTGGGGCTCCCTCCCCACCCACCCCCACTGCCTCCCAGCAAACGCTACAGACGCATAAAAGCTCTTGCTGTCCCTGGAAAAGCTTAATGCTTTCTAGTCTCTCTTAATACGTGTTGCCTAAGAGGTTAGCGCCTTGGGACGCGGCAGCCCTGGATTCAAGTCCTGATTCAGCCACATCCCAGCTATGCGTGCCCTGCTATTCTCAAGGGGAGAACAGGGACAAGAGGAGGGTTCTGGCTGCTAGAGGGTTCCTGACATTATGTGACTCAAAAGCGCTTAGTCAGCCCCGGACGGGCACTGGATAGGTGTCCAATCGATGGCGTCACCGTTTGATTATGATTACATCCTTAATGGGGCCCCGTGCTCTCCCAGACAAGGCATGGATCCAGGCGCTGAGGACTCACGTGTGCTCCTGCCTTCTACTCCTTCCACATGTCCCTCCAGCTGCTTTCTCGGTGCAGGGCCTGTCCTGACAAGTGCCGACTCCAAGACGACACTGACGGACCCTTACAGGGTCCACACGAGAGAACCGTGGAGTACAGGGACAGATACTCACAAGCTAGCAAAACGCACGAAAACTGATGGACTCTCACTTCCGGCCAGGCAAGGTCACGGATGGCTTCTCACAGCAGGTGGGGTTTGAGGTGGCCTGGGAGGATGGGCAGGGTCAGGACCAGAGAGGGGAAGGGAATCCTGGTGGAGGACATGGTGGGATCAGAGGCATGGAGGCTGGCGGACCCGCAGGCACACGGGAGGAAGTCAGGGAGAGCTCCAGGCCAGCCCGCCCCTTCAGCTCTGAGAAGCGCCTGCCTCCTCCACCAGAACAAGAGCTACCCCTACCCTGGGCAAACCTCTCCCCCACACCCCATCTTCAGCTTGACCACTGGGACCGACGCAGGCATATGGCGGCAGAGGCCCCGGGGGACACGAAGTCGAGTCCTGGCACCAGAGTTTGCTTGGCCACCCGCCAGCATACCTTCCCCTCCAGCCAGGCCCAACTGTTGGGCATATGCCTGGTGCCAGCGTCCTGGGTGGCCATGGCTCGGCCCAGGCCAGCCGTCCACAGGCCTGCAGGGTAGACCCCCACACAGGCCCTGGTGCATGTGGCACACCTAGAGGACTGTCCTCCGAGATGACAGTCTGGGTGGGCAGCATCAGCCTGACTCAGAGGAGACTCCAGGTGGGCCAGGTCGGGCCCCTGAGTTGGGCACATTTTGCCTAAACTGTTTTCCTTCTGCTTCCAGCCTCCTGCCCGCTGAAGAAGAAGTCCCACCAGGGCAGAGATGTGCCTCCGGGGGTCAAATGTGCTCCGGCCAGTGACACAGGGCAGCACCCAGGGAAGACACAGATTCATGCAATACGAGCCAGCCCCACAGAGCCTTCCTCTTCCTCCTGGGCCCGAGGTGGCCAGAACTTTCCAGAAGTTTAACTTGCCTCTGATCAGCCTCTGTGTCTTTGCATTCACACATGTTTGCTGCCAGCCACTCCCTGCCTGTCCACTTGGGATATGGAAGAGGGGTCAGGCCTGTGATGAGGGGCGCAGACAGCTTGAAGTCCCCTCCATCAGCGGCCGGCCTCCCAAGTGACCATGGGCCTCCAGCACAATCTCCGTACGGCTGAGCGTGGCTTGGTCTGTGGGTGACAGTATCTCCTCCATCCAGTCCTGCCACCCTACGAGGAGTTACAGGCCAGCACATGACAACGGCTTCTGGGGCCACACCACGGCGACACCTTCCTTTATCATGCCCCCGCCCCCCAGATCCTCACTGACCCCTAGTCAGGGCTGGGAAGTATGAGGCCATGTCTAACTCCTCAAGGGTGATCTCTTCCCTGAGCCACGATGTGTGTGGCACAGTGGCCAGGGACTTGCAGGGCCTGGGACTCTCACAGGGTGACACAGCCTTGGGAAAGTCATGGCTTGTCTCTGGGCCTCAGTTTCCCCACCTACAACACGGTGGGTTGGGCTCCACAGTATAGGAGGGTCCTTACTGCACTGACATGTTTTAAGAGGTGACTCACTGCTGGGCCCTGAGGCTGGGCTTGGGGATCCCGTATGTGATCGCGTGCTCATTGCTGGGAGGAAACCCAGATCTTCCAGGTCTGGAATTGCTAAGGGGATGCTCTCTCTGGCCTCGGAAGACTGTTGGAGCTCTCCATCACCCTGCACACTGCCCTCCCCGTTCATGACAAGCCACAGCCACGTTAGGGCGTGGCTCAGATGCCTCCCGAGCTTCTAGACACACAGCCACGGAGGTAGGTAGCATATGTACGTAGGAGGTGGAGGTCATACAAAGAGCAGCTTCTAAGTGCCGGGTGCGAGGCCAGATCCTTCAGGAGTGCTGGCAGCTCATAAAATGATCCTGTAAGTCAGACAGTGCACCCACTGACAAATCTGGACACCGAGGCTCTGAGAGGTCATGTGACTTGCTGGAGAAGCCCCAGCAAGAGAGAGGCAGAGTCTGGACAAAAATGCAGGCCTGATCCTCACTCGCCTGGACACCTTCTGCAGTGGACAGACTGGGTTCCTGCCCTCAGGGAAGGACCACGTGGTCATGGTGGGGACCAGATCAAAGTGTGTAACTGCTGCAGAAGTGAAGAAGGGGCCATTGATTCCAACTTGGGCCAATCAAGGGGGCTGCAAGGAGGTGGTGGCACTTGATCTGGGACCAACAGGTCAGGTAGTGAGGAGGCAGAGAGGCAGCCCAGCACAGGCTCTAGAGTCTGAGAGCCCCAAGTTCAAATCCTACACGGCCTCTGTTCCGCCATGTGGGCTCCAGCCAGGCCTGTGGTCACCTCTTCACAGTCCCTTCCTCTGTAAACAGGGGGCCATGTAGGACCCACCTCGTGGCATTGTTACGAGGACTGAGTGAGGACATGTGGGCAAAACGCCAGCTCCAAACCATCAGGACCTAGGTACACACAAGAGCTTAATAAATATGGCCGTGGCTACTATGAAGATTACCATTATCATCATAAAAAAACAGTGCTCATTCAACAGCGACATCCCTGCGACAAATATTCCTGGCGACCTGCTCAGCGAATCGATTGTCACCATAAGGCCAGTCCTCATTCTCCAGGGGACCCCAGTCTCGTGGCCAACCGGGTCCCTGGGCCTGTGGACGTGGGGTCCATGCTCTTTGAGACTCCCCATCTTTGGAGAGGACGGGAGAGGCCATGCTGGCTCCCGCTGCATTCTCCCAGAACCTGGGAAGTGATGGCAAAGCATTTCGAGTTGTCTTCCCCTCCCCCTACTGTCTCAATAAAATAAATCTTGGCCCGTGGCTGGCGAGAGACCCTATATATTTACATGACTATTGTGCCTCATGATCACAGGGCTCGTGTTTCCGGCAGGCAGCGTGTGGCAGGGATGACATTGGTCCTAGGAGACCCACTATTTTCCAGTGACTTTTATTGTCCATTATATCCCAGCGTTTACAGGGCTCTGCTCCGGGCCTGGCAGGAATATCGCACACGGTGGGGCAGGCAGCCCTCGATATTCCATCAAGGGGCTGCAGATCCATCTTTGAGTCTCATCCATCGTGTCCAAGTCTTTGTGTGGTACCTGGTACAGGGACCGCCAGGGGCTCCGGTGGGAGAGGGCTGGCGGGTGGGGGCTAGAAGCACAGGTATCCCCACCCAGGCCATTTGCTTTGTCCTAGTCTGCTGTCCCAGGCCGGGGGACACTGCTAACCCTGTGGTCCTCCTTGGGTCTGCAAGGGGCTGTGCGAAGGAGGGGGTGCTCAGGTGCCCTGGAGCCACTCCTACTGGCTCGTGATGGCGTGTGCTAAATTCTCAGGGATTTTATGAGACAGTTATCATGTCGGTTGCCTGAAATCAGGCCTGGAAGGAATATTTACACCACGGAAATTGGCAAATGCTACAAATTAGGGCTTTGTACAAATCCCTCACCCCACCCCTGCTGCCCTTCTACCTGGGAACTCTTTTTGAAAACAATTACCGACATATCCCCGGAGGTGGGGGAAGTGACCCAGGGGGCCATCTGAGCACCTGGAAGGACCCACGTACAGAGGCAGGAGTGAATCCCGACTTCCTCAACCACTTGCTGTGTGGCCTTAGAGAAGTTACTGTACTTTTCGAGCCTCGGCTATCTTATCTGTAAAATGGGGACACACTTACACTGCTGAGGTTGTTGTGAGAGTTACAGCACCTAATGGAAAGTTCCCTGAGTAATACTTGGTATGTAGCAGGTGCTTAATAAATGATAACTAGTCAACACTTATTGAGCACCTACCTACTCTGTACCTGACACTATCTGAGTGACAGGGATATAGAAATGCTCTGGGAGATGACGAATATCAAATTCTTCACATCCGAACAGTTCCCAGTTCTTGATTGTCTGCAGAAAGATTTTTAGCCACACTGTCCTCTGAAGCCTCATGACAACTTTGAGAGGTGGGCAAGGGCAGAAAATAAGCTCCATTTTGAGATGAGGAAATGGGGCTTGGGGTGGGCATGACTTGCCAGAGGCCCCTGCCGGGGGTAGTGAGGTGGGGCTCAGCTCCGAGTGCACTCCAGGCCCTGATCTCTGTATTCCCAGGCCCAGCCAGGCTGGTGCCAGGCTGACCTGAAGGTGAGCCACACGCAGAGGACAGGAGGACCAGGGGCAGAGCAGACTCCCGGTCTAGGTACCTGCCTAGTCTTGGCTCCATGGCCTTCCTACTCTAGGTCCTTCTCCTTCTGGGCCCTCAGCTCCCCATCAAAAGGCTATGAGGGCAGCACCCAGGATGCTGTTGGCCCTAATGGGTGAGGGTCTGTCTCTAGGCTTCCCGCTTGGCCAAGTGTCCTTCTGTCCCCCACAGCCTGAGAGCACTCAGGCATATCAATATCTACTGTGCCCCAGCTAAGTCCCAGGTGAGCCAGGGCCTCCTGGGAAGGAAGGAAGGAAGGAAGGAAGAGGGGGAACGAGCTGGAGCAGGACTCCTCCCCACCCACTTGGGGGCTTGCCATCTCACCCTGCTGGCGAGGCTCGCCCACCCATGTCATAGATGAGGAGCCTGAAGCTCAGAGGGCTGGCGTCCACAGCCCTGGGCGCCAGGATTCACACCTAGGCTGGCAGCCTGCAGGACTCGTGGCTGGGCTGTCCAGCAGAGACCAGGAAAATGCCAGGCCCCTCGGTTCCGAGGCCTGCAGAGGCGACGCTCCTGGCCTCCCCGGCCCCAGCCCAGTGCAGTTGAGGGGTGTCATGCTGGAGCAGGAGAGCGAGAAAAGTACAGGCAGCACCGATGACTCAGACAACCTTTGAAACGAAGAGGTGGGCGGAAGCGGGCGGCATTTCTGGTGGGTTTCACCTCGCTTCCTAGAAGGATGCGTCACCCTCTTTTGTTTAGTCAGCACTAACCTGACAGTCAACACGGACCTGTGCTCAGGTTGGCACCTCTCAGCAAACTTGTCCCCAAAGCGATTACAGGCTGGCAGGTGGGGGCCGTGAACCTGTCAAGGGGGGAGCCTTCTCACTTCACTGATGGGGAAACTAAGGCTCAGAAAGAGAAGGGGGTGCAGGGGGGACACACACAACAGGGACTTAAGTCTTCAAAGTCCTTTGCCAAAGGTTTATTTTTCTATTTTGGGAGACAGGAAAGGGGAGACTCTCTAGAGCTTTAAAAGAAAAAAAAAGAAAAAGAAAGAAAGAAACAGGAGGAAAAAGAACTAGCAGCAGAACAGAATTGCAATAGGCCCCCAGCCAGCCCAGAGGTTTCTGAAATTCTGTGCAGTCTGAATTCTTGCCGGCTGAAGGGTCACGCGATTTCCTTTGCAAAAGGCAGAGTTGAAAAAATCTGACTTGAGGGGGAAGGAGGAGGAGGCAAATGTCCACGAGACTGAAAATCATGAGTTCCAGCCTGGCTACCCCCAACGACTTACTGGGAGACCACAGACGAGCCCTTTGCCCTCTCTGGATCTCAATTTACTCGTTGTTTTTGTTTGTTTGTTTTGTTTTTTTAATTTACTATGCATCGAGCCTTGTTCTAATGCACTTAAGTGATGTTAGCCTACCTTCCCCTCATAGTATATTATTATCTCCATTTTCCACAAGGGGAAAACTGAGGCATAAAAAGGTCCGACATGCTGCCCAGAATAAGTGGAAGAACTGGGATTTGAAGCCAGGTAGTGTGGTTCCAGACCCATGCACCTAACCGTTGAGCCACAAGGCCCTCCGGCCTATAGCAGGAACTGGCTGATCCCAAGTGGCCTTCCTGCTCTCGGGGGCTTTGCACTTGTGGCTTGGATGCCAGCAGACCCATTTCTGGAGACATTGAACCATCCTCGACTCAGCTGCTGCTCTAAGCCACCGCCTTTTCCCTGCACTCTGATTTCTTAACTTAGCTCAGCAGCCTTTATAACCACAGCCCGGGAGACCCTAGGGAGACTCCCAGGTCACAGCAACCATCGACCCACCTCTCTGAGCCTTGCTGGCAGCCACGATTCTGAGCAGGAATGGACGTCCCCGCTCTGATGTCCATTTTGGAGTTTTACACTCAGGTCGGCCTCTGGGACCGCAGGAGGGAGACTGCCATTCAGGCATCCAAGAAAGAGAGAGAAAAAACATCTATTCAATGCCAGACAGAGCCTGCTCTGTGGACGCGATGCTACCGAAAGGCGACAAGCAGCCCAGCTGTGCGAGAGAGTCTGAAAAAGCCCGACCTGGGAATGTCCACGTGGAAGGCACAAAGAATTGGGTGGTCACCAAGCCTAGGAAATATGCCCGGATGCTCAGCCGTGACATTCCTGAGGGAATAAGGTTCTGACCCAAAACCTGGGCTTGTCTTCCAAAACGAAATTCTTCAGACAACAGACATTTTTTGGCTTTGACAAACAGACTGCTGATCTGTTTTGCTCTGATCTCTGGAGTAAGAGATACGCAGGCTGAGAAGAACAACTCTCACATCATGTGCCCCAGACCCAAGCCGTGCACCGCACCTTGTGTGTGGGGCCACCCGCCATTCCCACGAAGCGGGCGTTACTATCTCCGCTTTGCGGATGAGGAAACTGAGGCTCGGAGGTGCGAATCCGCACAGCCGGGAGATGGCAAAGTTGGGGCTTGAAATGCAGGGTCAGCCTGGAGTGCAGAAGGTTGGGGATGAGCCCCAGCAGCACCTGCCGTCCGCATCGCTAAGGGGAGCTCTGGACAGACATGGAGACACAGAGAAAGCTCTGCGGGCAGGTGCACATCAAGTGTCAGGCCCTGGACGCACACATTCTTCCCTCCACAGGCACGGGAGGAATTCCTGCAGAGGGCCAGGTGGGGAAGGGTTGGCCCAACCGCAATTAGAATAGCTCCACCAAGGCTGCCTCCGTCCTGCCTCGTCCCCGAATCCAGTCACTGGGGATGTGCTGAGTGCCCAGAAAGTCCCCCACGCTTTGTTCATATTGTCGTGGTAATGACAGATCATCGTTTTCAAACACGTGTGCCGTCGCTGCTACGCTCTCATAGATTCCTAGAAGCAGGAGAAACCCCAAATCCACTCATTTGAGGACTCATGTCTCACCAGAGGAATCCATCAGTCCACGTCCTGTATTTGAAAGACAGGAAACTGAGGCATGGGGCAGAGAAGTGATGTGTCTAAGGACATTCACCCATCTGTTGACTCAATCCCTGGCAAAGGAACGGGGGCAGGGGGAGGGGGAAGGGTTGCTGCTCCAGGCAGAGGGCACAGCACGTGCAAAGGACAAGGCTAGGCAAGCCCAGCATTAGCTGTGGGACAGAAGCCCTAATGCCAGCAGTGGCTTCAGGTCTGCAGAGGGAAGGGACACTCAGTAGGACCAATGGGGCACAGCGAGCATGTGCACATGGTACTAATAAGGGGATCTAAGAAAGGGCTGGAACTCGGGTCTCCAGACTCCCCTCCAGTGCTCTTCTGCATAACACTTTGCCTCCCCTGGGACTGAGCCTAGGTATAATTTTACTAAATGGGTCACATGGACACAGTTTAGCAGCATCTTTCCTCCACCAATGCTATGAGCACGCACTTGACCTCCCCTCCCCTGCCCTGGTCATCTCAGGTGACTGTGCACCCATGGACAGGAGGAAGGAAATGCCTACAGAATCTCCCTCTCACGAGACCGTGCTGGGGCCACACCTCAGACTGCCGCATTCCAGGCACTCTCGTGTGAGAGATACGCTCTCATATCTGGTGATTATTTATTGAGCACCTACTGTGTACCAGGCTCTGTGCTAGGCATGAGAAGGATTTATAAGGTGGTTTCAGCCATTTAACTCGCTCAGCCACCCCCTAATCCTTCTGCGTTAGGGCAGCGCTGGGATCATTACTCCTTTTTCACAGGAGAAGAGACGTGAGGCTTAGAGAGGTCCTGGGACCTGTTTGCTCAAGAGTACCGGCTCCGAGGTGTCTGGGCTGGGACGTAACCTGGAAATGGCTGACCACAGAGCCTTTGACAGAATAGATAAGGGTCCTTGGAGGACCGGAAGAGCCTGGATTTCTCCTTCCTGCCCCACGGGTGCCCTTTATCCACAAAGCAGGTAGAGGATGCCCTGGCGGGTGCCACCAGGAATGGCGGGGGCCTGTCATTACTGGGAGGGGCTGCTCCCCCAGTCCAAAGGAGCACGGCCAGGGCTGACGGCTTGTGTCGAGCCCTGGAAGCTCTCAGCTCTCGGCTGTCCTGGCCGATGACTCCAAAGGACTAAATGCTGATGACCTTTCTTTAAGAAAGGTGTGCTGAAGTGAGCTGATGTACTCATCTTTGGCACCTGTACTAAGGCATGTAAGTCAGTCTAGGACACAGCACGGGCTCTGGAGTCAGAGTGCCCCTGGCCAGGTCCCCTCCCTGAGTCTATTCAATGGGGCTCATATGACCTGTCCCTGGTTGTGGTGACAGCTTTCCCTCCCTGGACTTCGGCCCTCGTGTGCATCTGTTTTCCTCCACAGGAATGTCAGCCAGCTCTTTGGGTCCCCTGGGCTGTCCTATCCAGCCCCAGCCCAGTGCCTCGGCATGGCACAGAGTATGCCTGACACAGTGTGCTGGTTACATGCCAGCCTCATCCACACATGAGCAAGTGGCCTAGAGGTCCCTCCAGGGAGTCCTGTTTCAACTCAACTCAAACGGCTGCAGACACTCTGAAGTACCAACGCTCAGCAATGCCCTATCCACACAGCCCCTGCTCCTCACCTCTGGGGTCCCTATGTGGGTTGAACAGTGTCCCTATAAAACTCATGTCTGCCTGGAACCCAGGGATGTGGCTTTATGTGAAAGTAAGGTCTTTGCAGATGTGATCAGATTAAGATGAAGTCATACCGGATGAGGGTGGCCCTAGTCCAGTGGCTGGTGCCTTTCTAAGAGAAAAACTTGGACACAGGGACACAGAGAGAGAAAGCCATGTGACAACAGAGGCAGAAAGTGGAGTGCCATGTCTACAAGCCAAGGGACATCAAGGATTACCGGCAACCACCAGGAGCGGGGAGAGAGGCCTGGAACAGACTCTCCTTCGGAGACTGGAGGAACCCACCCTGCCAACACCTTGATTTTGGACTTCTGGCCAAATGAGAGAATACATTTCTGTTGTTTTCAACCGCTCGGCTTGTGGTACTTTGCTAAGTTGGCCCTAGGAGCCTCCCAGTCTCCCAGCCCGCCCCTGGCGCCCAGGGGTGGTCACGTGGCCGCGGCTTCCCCTGCAGACTTCATCGAGGACTCGCTCAGGCTCGACTTTTGCTTCTGTTGCCACAGAGGAAATGAATGAGTGGTTCCCAGGCCTGTCAGGGTTCCCCTAAATTCCGAAGACAAACAGAAAGTCGCCAAACTTTTTCTGGATAAAATTTCCATCTAGTATCAGGATTCTATGTTTGAAGGACGCCTGCCATAAGAAAGTAGCCGATGCCAGGCCTGTCCTAAAGTTTTGTCCTTTCACCACGGATGGGTGAGAATCTCACACGGTCCCGGGCCAGGTCTGGGGGGTATATGACAGCCAGGTACCAGCAAACTGAAGCCCCTATACCCTGCTGGGTGATTGTTTTCAGTCCTGGCGGAGGAGAAGCGAGGCTGGCCTCCTTCACTCCCCTTTGAGTATAGAAAAGAGGCTTCCTCCATCTCAGAAATTTTACCCATATGTTCCAGTTACCTGGTGGGTAACTCCAGTGAATGCCTCCTGAGGACTTGGTGGTGTCCCAGCCCATGAGAGGAGGCATTCCAGGCCAATCAGTGACAGAGGGGGCAGGAGGAAAAGAGAAGAAAAAATGAAAAGCAGGAGAGGGAGAAGCATCGACCCTTCTTGTGAAAAGAAAACCAAACTGTGAAATTACGCAATGTTGCAGACATCACGGCCGGATGACTCCAGCTCTCTTCAAAGACACCTCATAAACCCGCGCCAGCCTCGGAGGGAGAGGCCAGATGCCTGGCTTTCGAAACATCTGGCCCTGGCAGCCTGATAAGCCACCGGAAGCCGGTCACCCTGCGCGTCGTGGATGTTGCACCCACATCTGCCTCACGGTAACCAGCGAGGTGTGCTGGGAAAGCTACTCCAGGGACAAAGATTTGTCTGAGCATGAGGAAGCCTCCTTTTCTAGTAACTTGAGAGCGCTAATCCCATCTCAGAGGGTGCCCCGGATGCTGGGGAACTTCTGCCTGGAGTGCCTGGGCTCATGGCCGTGCCGCGGTGGCCGTGCCGGGTCAGCCCTGGGTGCAGGACAGCGAAGCTCAGACGCTGTCGCCTTCCAGGGCCAGAGTCCATCTCTCTCCCTCCCTTCCATTCTGCAGGCCCGGGCCAGGGCCAGGGTGGGCCCCAGTTCTCAGGAAGCCAGGAAACACACTCTTTTTCTGGGCTAAGTGCCCAGATTCCTTGAGCAGTCACAGGACACGCTTTTTCTGAGCCGATCCAAAGCCACAAGCGCAAACTGGAAGTTCCTCGGGGCAGTGAGGACCTGCGGGGACACAGACGGGCGCACCTGGAATTCCAGACCGAAAGCCGGTCAGGGAGAGAGGCCCCGACTGACCTCGACAGGCAGGGCCCAGTCCTGCCCTTGCGGTGTGACCCAGGGCAGAGGTCTGTGCTCTGGGGCCTCAGCCCCCTTTTCAGGAAAACGGGAGTTCAGTCGTTCCATCACCATTTGTCAAGTATTTCTTCAGAGGCTCGTGGAACCGAGGGCTGTCCCAGGCACCAGGCAGAGAAGGCCCTGCCCCCCACGAGAGGTGGATACAGAAAAGGCTTTTGTGTGGGCAGCAATGCGTGCTGTGAAGGGAACAGTGCAAATAAGGGGACCTGGATTTCTAGGGTCATTGGGACAATTAAATCAGATTGTGCAGCAAAACTGCTTGGCACATAAACAGCAGTCAACAGGTAAACGGGGTCCTCCTGCACGCCCATCGCACAGTAGGGGGAGGGGCAGCCGAAGCCAGGAGGAGAAGGGCTGGGGCGGATTGTGTAAGGACTGGACGGTGTGGGCCATATTCCCCCGGGAGCCAAAGGGATGCCCCCCGACCCTGCCTGGCCCTGGCTGATCCCCTGCTCTTCCTTGGGGAAGCTCTGCCTTGGTCGTCATGCTCCAGCCCGGCCCACTGAAAAAGCGTAGCCTCCTAAAACATCATGCCCCAGGCTAGCCCGCTCTCCCACCCGCAGGACTGTCCTAGCAGGTGACTGTCCTCCCTGGATTCAAATCAGGACTCCTTCGCCTACATGTTGGGGAACCTTGCCCACCTCTCTGAGGCTGACTTTCGTGATCTGAAAACAGAAGATCTACCTAAAAGGCTCACGTGTTCGATGAGAGCTCTTTGTAGGCCAAGGGCCTGGGGTGTGCCTGGCACATGAGAGACGCTGTCTGTGCCCAGCGCTGAGGGGTGGGAGTGAGAACGGCCTTCAGCGGGAGGAAGTGGGAGGGAAGGGGGAGTGTGGACGCTGGCCTGGGAAGGCCTGTCCAGCCCCTTGGGGAGCCTGGCGCTGGAGGGAAAGGCCTAGGAGAGGGACCAGCTCTTTAAGGGGAGTGGGGAGTCAGCCCCGAGGCTTCTCTGCTGGGTGTCTTGGCCACGATCCTCACCTCTCTGAATCTGTTTCCCCAGCTGAAAAAGGAATTCTGGCGATGACAAAATGAGACCCCAGGTATATGAAGTCACCCAGCCACTATCTGACGCATTAGTCCCCTCACTCTGATTTATCCATTCGACATAAAACTGTTCAAACTGCATCCCACAGGGTGCTGGGCCTTATGGGGGGCCAGAATCGAGTCTTCTTGAGGATCACCCTGGCCCCACCTGGCCCTGTGAGGGGGCGAGCAGGGGATCGTGGGCTCCCTGTCCTGCGGAAACCTTGCCTGGACAGATCTTGGGGACGGCCAGCTCATCATCGGGCTCCGCCTGCCTGCCAGCCACACTGCCTCCCACCAAACCTGATGGCAGGAGTCACCCTCACTGCCTGCAACACATCAGCTCAAGACAGGCCGACAGCCAGTGGGCCAGGCGAACTTCTGACCCCCGCCCACCCCTCCACACAAGCAACCTGCCGCAGACATACGTGAAAACTCAGAGCTGCTTGTTTCCACAGCTTTGCCTCTGACTTCTCCAGACCAATCAATCAATCAATCAATCAATCAAGGGAGAATCGGAATTCGATCACGGCGACAACACAACTCGCTCCCCAGGAAGCACATCAGAACAAGGCCCTGGCAAATTAATGAGCCGGCCTGGAAATGGGGGTGGGGTGGGGGGAATAAACGTATTCCGTGGCAGACAGCTTGAACAGGCCTCGGCTGATGCCCTCCCATTAACTCAGGCTTCTCTCGTCCCCGGGAATCAAAACAGCTTCTCTGACGGGGAAGAAAGAAATGACACGCAGAAATCCGGATTTAGGGAAAATAACACATCCATGGCACGTTTTTTTTCCCCCTTCCCAAAGCAGCGCTGCGAGCTTTACATATTTTATCATTTATTCTCACATTGTCCCCAGCAAGTTGGTAGGCGTCGGCCTCGTTTTTCACAAGAAAGCTGTGAGAGAGGCTGAGCATGCTGGGGTGAGGGGCCTCCCACTCTGACGCCCGGCAGGCAGGGCCGGGGCAGTGGGAGTGGGAGGAAGCCAAAGATTCCTTTTGGGTGGAACTGTGCCCTCACAGGCAGCTGAAAGGCTCTGGGCAAATCCACACGGGCCAGCCTCCCAGTCCCCTCGACAAGCCATTTTCCACACATACCACCAGAAAGACCTTCCTCAAACATCTACCCATCCACTCTGCCCTCCCTTTTCAACCTTCAAGGCTTCCAGGTAAAGTCATCACACCTGAGCTTAGCACCCAAGGCCTCCCTACCTGTCTGACCCCAATCCCAGGTGACATCTGTCATTCACATCAGCTCCACAGGGCCCCTTAGGAGTTTCCTGCAACCTGCTGCTTCACACCTCTGGGCCCCTGTGCATGCCACCACCGTGTGCATGCTCCCGCTTTACCTGGCTAACTCCTTACTGATCTTCGAAGGTGGGTGAGGCCGGGGCAGGCCAGTGACGGGCATCTGTACTGGAAGTCCTTGCTCTGCTACTTCCCGTGGCCTTGAGAAGAGGCCTTCTGTTCTTAGAGGGAAACAGAGAGCCCCAGAGCTACCACTTAGGGGCTTTGGAACCCGAAGCAAGTTTCTGGACTCTTTGGGCTTCCACTGTGTCTTCTGAATATGGCACCAATGACACTCACTTCCCAAGACATACCCAAAGCTCCCGGCACAGTGCTGGGCACATGTGAGTGCCCCATAAAGGCGGGGTCCCCCTCCTTCCCTGCCTCTGAACTCAAGAGGGGGCCTCTGCATGCTCTTCTGTGCTGCACAGGTGACAAGCCCTCTTCACATGTGTTGGGACCAGGGCCATCGCACGCCCTGCCCACTCTCCTCTGAGAGGTGACCCAGCATAGCTGTCAGGGACACAAGCAGGAAGTGAGACTGGACTCACCCTGCAAGACCCAAGGACTCGTCCATCTGTAAGAGTTTGATTTTTCTCTCTCCCTTTTTTTTTTTCCTTTCCTTTCCCCTCTAAGCAAAACTGCTCGGTGGCTGCTCTTGCCTCTGTCCCCGAGGCGGTTCCAAAGGGCCCATCTCATCCTGCAGAAGTGATGGCGGTAATTCTGTTAATGGGAGGCAAGATGGATGGTACACGGTGCCCAAAGCGAACGCGGGAGGCAGCGGAATCGGCCGCCCCGGGGGAGGGGAAGCGTTGCTGGAACACACCCTCCTTTGGGGCCTTATTAGGTCTTGAAAGAGCTGCCGTACTCGCTAAAACCTGCTTTTGCCAGCAGAAGCCTCATTTTACAAATATACAACAACAACAACAACAACAAAAAAAAAACGTAAATGGGAAGAAAACCCTGAAGATTACGCTCCCCTGCTGCATCGAGCCGGCGAGCTGAAGTCTTTAGCCTCGTCGACTCCGGGTTTAAATAAATGGGCCTGAACGCCAGCTCATCATTTTGCGAACACGGCGGTTTCTCTGCCCTTTAAGGGCCGTTTGCCAACGGTGGGCTGGGACAGCTTTGAGAACATTTTCTTTGAAAGGGCTTGTCTGTCCCAGGTGCCGTAAAGCCCTATGGCCCTCATGTCAGTCCCAGGAGGAACCCCTGACACAGCCGCCTCCCCAGGGGCACACCCACAGGTCCTCATTGCACGCTGTCATTCCCCCCTGTCGTCTCCTGCCCTGGGGATCAGTGGTGTCCCGAAGGCAATTTCACTGAGGAATGAGCATTCATTTCCACAGTTACAGAAAGAGTTCACCTCTGTCTCCAATTCGGGATCAAGCCACTGGATTGTTCTTTAGGCTTCGGTTTGAACCAGTGCAAGATGAGGGTGGAGGCCGAGGCCATTACGGAGAGACAGCTGTGGTCGACCACAGGCGGAGCAAGTGGACATACAGTCAGGCTGCCCAGGGCTCTGTGACCTTGGCATGCTGTGGAACCTCTCTGGGCCTCGGTCACCTCGTCCCAGTGTGGGACTAACTTCACCCACCTCACAGCTCTGGAACGAGAAATCGATGAAATCCTATCGAACGTGGGTAACGGTCACTTCTCAGGCCAATGCGAGCACCAGTGGTCTTTCTGTTCTTCTCGGCCACACCCTCCCGCAACACCCAGCACCACCCTGACACATAGTAGGTGCTTGTTGAGCACATGCTGATTTGGAAAGAACCTGTGCCCATTTTGCTGCCTGGAAAAACTAAAATATCCTTTCACACCAGAGCAGAGTGGTTGAAAGTATGTGCTCTGGGAGCCGAAGGCTGGGGTTCAAATCCTGGCTCAGCCACAGATCTACTGTGTGCCCTTGGGTGAATGACCGAGCCTTGTTAGCCTCCCTGTCCTCATCTGTAAAATAAGACTAATAGAACCTGCCTTAGAGGGTTACCAAGAAGAGTTGGTGCAATAATATGTGGCCAGTGATCAGCAGCTTGAGATTCAGCAATTGAGAGTCTCGGGGAGAACCTGAGAAAAACTTTCACATTCACACTGGGGCCAACAGAGAAAGTGTCACACTCTCTTAAAGACAACCGAGGCACAGGAAGCTCTATGAGGCTGTCCCAGGCCCCCGGGGAAAGCTGGAACTTTGAACAACAGGCAGCACGTTAAACTCCCAAAGACCATCCAAGGGAAGAGACACTGGGGGCTGCAGCTCTCCACCAGGCGGCCGGGGACACCTCCATCCACCCTGCCACAGCCCCTGCTCAGCTGTCTCTACCACTCGGACCAGTGACACTGAGCACACTACTCACTCCTTGCTTGTGATTACTCTCCCCAACCAGAATGCCAGCTCCATTTTGCGTCTTTGGTTCATTATGCGTCTGAGAACAGTGCCCGCCTCTGTTGGATCATGAATGACCAAACGAAGCCAGGAGGGCATGAATTCCTCGAGGAGGTCGGCACCGGCTCTCACTTCCGAAGTGTCCCAGTATGAGCATCATGGGGGCCACCAAGCTGCAGTCCTCACCCCACACGGCAGCATTTAGTATCAATACGATAACGACCACCAATTGCTGAATGTCTGTGCTGTACGTGCCTACGTCACTGGATCATGAAAACTGCCCCAGAGAAAGGAACTGAGATCACCTCTCACCTTGCAAGTGAGAAAACGGAGGGCCCCAGGAGAAAGTGACGCATTAAGGAGACAGGGGAGCAAAAGGTGGAGCTGTGACTTGCAACCAGGTGCGTCTGACTCCACCGTTTGCCTCCTCTCTCTCTGGGCCTGAGAGTGGCTCCAGGGCTGGCTGGATCCTGGAGAAAAGCTGGACCTGGAGTCCCAGGACCTGCTCCCTGCCAAAAAGGGTGATTGCTTGGAGGCAGCACCTGAGGTCTGGCTCCCCTGCTGTCCCCGCTATCCACATGCAGCAGACAGCGGGGGCAGAAGGCTCAGTCAGGCAAGGACCCCAGCCTTCCAGCCATGCCTGGGACGGTGCGAAGAGCACTGGCTTTGGGGATCAGCCAGGCCTGGGTTCAAATGTCGGTTTCCAAATGGTGTGGCTTACAGTTTTGGACCAGTGGCTTCAGTCTCTGAACTCAGTTACCCTCATCTGACAAATGGGGTCAACCCAAAGTTGTGAGGCTTCACTATGCAACACGGATAAAGCACTTGGCCCAGTCCCTGGTACACAGTAGGTACTGAATAATAAGCATTAGTTAACTCTGCCGAGCCTCCCTCATTCATGTTTTTAAGAGTGGCCAGGTGTCCACATCCTTTGGCTGCCAGCCCCACCCCCAATTTCAGAGCTGGGAACGGCGTGGGTGGCTGGTGGAATCCGAGCTCCCGCCCTCTCTGATCTCTAGGGCACCACCTGCTTGGCATTCTTCCCGAGCGAGCAGGTCAGCAACCTTGTCATCTGATTTCTGACCCCTGTCACTCAAGGACAGGAAGTCGGAGGGGATGGGTTTGTCAGCACAATGACATCCGGCAACGATATGAGGGATTAAATCAGGGAGGGCATTTCCAAGGAGGTCCACGTCCACAGTGTGTCCTTGGCATGAGAAACCCTGGGTGAGGAGGGAGACCGGCTGGACGGCTGGACGGCTGGATGGCAGTCACATCCTGGGCCAGAGGTCTGCAGACAGAGCCTCACAGTGAAACTTTTCCTTCAAGTAAGATCTGGCCCCAAGACCTGATATAGGGGTCTTGCCCTCTGAAATGTGGGTGCTGGTAGGAGGAGGCCACAGCCTGTCTGGGTTAGCTAGCTTCAAGTGCAAGTGGCCCGTGCAGTCACATCAGGCCCTGCCCTCAGAAGGGGGCCCTGTGCTTGGGGTTTCAGGCTCTGTGTTCACTATCTTGAAAATTCTCACTTTATGCTTAAACTTTGAAATCAGATGAACAATGGTGTATGTGGCTTACAAGTGGCCCACTATCCCCAAGATGGGTTCTCAGCTGCCCGTTCCCCTCCCCACCCCACTGTTGGCAGGGACCTGGCGCATGCATGGGGAGGGTTGTGGTCAGGTGCGCCCACATACTAAGCCATAGGGTGGGGCCCTAGGTACTTGCGAGGATGTGAACTCACCCTGCAAGCGTCCCTGTGACCAAGGGAGGGTGGCATTAAATTGCTAATAGAAAGCATGACAGCTGGAGAGTCTACAAAGGGAAGGAAACGGCTAAGAAGCTTTTTTTCTGCTTTTTGAACAAGGGGCCCCGCAAATCAAGCAACTAGCTTTGCCTTCTATTTATATGACCCACTGACCCCCTCCATCGCCTGGCGGCCCCTGGGGACACCCCTAGGCCTCTGCAGAACTAGAAGACACCACTGGGTCTGAGACAGTCACCGCCTGAGAAGTTTCGCAGAACTCAGCCCTCCTCCCTCACTCCCACCCATGGGTCTTCGTCTTTGAACTCCTGTGGTTGGTCAGTTATTTCTATTTCATGGGCCAGGCCTCTTTCCGGTGCTAGAGAGGTGACAATCAACCGGGACTCAGAGCAGTGACAAAACAGGCAGGACCGATGCTAGCAGAGTCAGGTGGAGAAAGCACTAGTCCCGCAGAGAATCAGGGAGGGTGTGGAAGGGACAGTTGCTCAGGCTGCCACATTCTGGCTGCCTCTGGAAGACGAGGATGTGGGAGCTGGCTCCGGGAGACAGCAGGAGCCCCTCATCTGTCAAGTGGGGTCACCGTGAGTGTCTCAGGGTTGTTGGAGACTGAAGGGGCACAGGCAGGCACTGCGGAGAGAAGCTACAGCGTAGGCAAAGGCTGGGGCACAGGACAGCAACTCAGGGACAGTCTGCAGCAAACTCCTTTTGGGGCCGCAGTGGCTCTCCTGAGGCAACTGTTCTTGGGTTTCTATTCCTGCCTGACATTTTACAGACATTGCCTTCCCTTCTGTGACAGTCCAATTTGCACCAAGCAAGGGGTCAACCCGGCGGTGGCGGAGGCTCTTCTGATTTGACTCGTCACCCATAGAGCAGAATACACAGTGACTAGGAGCTCCAACTGCAGTCAGCCCCCGCCCCCTGTAGGGTCTGGGGCCCATCTGACCTGCCGCGAGCGAGCCTCAGTTTCTCCTCTGTAACTAGAAGTCAGTAAGAGTTCCATCCTCAAGAGGTTGCTGTGATGATTAAATGAAATGACGTCAGTGATGGGTATAGCACACAGCAAGTGCTCAATGAATGCCAGCCATTGCTATTGACACGAAACCCCAAAACGCCACATTAGAAACCCGAGCATCTCGGGGCGCTTCCCGGAATCCGGGCATCCACTCTCTCCTTACCAGCATCTGCCAGGACTCTGCTCGGAGACTGCTCTCTCCCCCATTGTCATGTCACATCCGTCCATAAATATTTAAACAACATGTCATCAGATTATTATAACATATGATCTATAGCACTGATGTGCTGCAGTGCTACGCGTTTGGGCTTCGTTTTCAGAATATCGAGACATAAAATATTTATGTATTTAGCCAACCACGAGATCTCACATTCTGTCTCAAAACGCTGGGTGGTGGCAAGACGCTGAACTGAGACGCAATGTGTGAAGGGGATGCCTTGTTCTCACGTCGGCTGCTGGGGCATCTGGATTGTTTCTGGTTCATCACGGGGACATCGTCATGTGGCCTGTGCATGGTGGCTGGCCGAATTTATCACTGCCAAGCAGAGGGCTGGGACCAAAAGACCCCATCAAAATGGAGCGGGAGTTCAAACCACTAGGCACTGTGTCATTTTCATTTCTGCATGTCCATGGGTCTGCGCATAGTAGGTGCTCAGCGAACATCCACTGGGAAATGAATTAACTCACCTGTAGCCCAAAGTGCCCCCAAGAGGCCGGTACCCAGGGTGGATTTAGTAATATTTGCCTTCCTGTTTCATTCTAACCCCAGTGCCTGCACCAGGCCAGGCATAGAGTGGGATCCAGCGAATGTTCCTGAATGAATGGCGATTGTAGGAATAAACATGTGACCAGATAAATCACTTAATTAGCTAATAAATTAATGAGGGATAACGATTCTCTGTCTATTGGTCCGTAAGACCCTCCTCCTGAGAAATAAAGGCTCTCCAGTAACCCGTAGTGGGTAGGCAAAGGGGTTTTTCTGGGTAATTAAATATCTCAATTGCTAACATTAGCACATCACAGTGGCCATATGTCCCAGAATTTTAAGCACCGTGCAACTTCTAAGATGCTACCCCTCTAAGCCATTCAAGTATCCAGGAACTTCTCACATACCAGCGACCAAACAGCATCTTCCATATTGCCTCTTTGGTCCCCAAACGTCACGAAAACGTTTTCACAGACCACTGCCCTTTTGAGAGTTTGGAAACTGTGGCTATCATGTGCCTGACCTACAGATGATTGATGTTTGAAGACCTGGGATGTCCTAGAAGTATATGCGCACCAAAGTTATGAGCCTGGAGTAAAAGTATTTTCTTAGCATGTTTCCAAAATGCCATGCTGTCACCATTGAGAGCAGGGAGCCCCAACACTGGTCCCCAGCCTCTACGCAGACAAAAATCCAGTCCTGTTTCCTCTTGGGTTAGCTAAGGAGACTGGCATTTAAAATAAACACAAAAGGCCACCAAAATTCCCAGGGGAGGTGAACAAAGGAAATGCACACCCACTGAGTCAGGCTCGGCCAAGTCCGCCCTTGAGATTCCAGCGACTACATCCGTCTGGATGCAGGTGGGCCTGCCAAACGCCAGGGGTGGGCTCCCTCTCCCCAGCGCCCTGTCTGTCTGCCGTGTGGTGCCCAATGGTCCACAAGCTAGAGGACCGTTTCTTCTTTCAACCTGGGATTCCCTGTTCCCTGGGCATCTGTGGTTCTGTTCATTTGCCGCAGAGCAACGTCTGTGCCCAAAGGTGACTTGTGAGGCTCTAGCCCCTTCTCCTTCCCTAAGCAAACTCCAAAAGATCTACCCTCTAGAACAAGGAAGGGTGCCTGACAGAAAATGCGGCTTGAAGACAGGGCATTCGCTCGTTGTGACCCAAAGCCCCTCCTGTACAGACATTCAGGAGCAGCCTCTGCAGAAAAGGGGCAAAGGAAGGAGACCTCGTAACTCGGGGAGGTACAAGCCCTTCTGGGCTTACATTCCTCCTACTTGGAATAATTCGAGGATAAGTTTTTCTCTGAGAAACCTTCTCTGAACGGAGGAGGGTCAGCCAGGCACAACTCGGCCCACTGGGAGGGGCAACATTTGCTGGCAGGTTCAGTGACTCCACAGAGACAATCTCCAAGCATCCCGCCACTTGCCCACTTAAAGCTTTCTAGTCGTTCGACACATATTAATTGAGCACCTACTATGAGCTAGGCATGGTGCTGGGCACTGAGGATGAAGCTGTGGTCCACAGACCAAGTCTTACCCTTGTGGAGTTTAGGTCCCGGTCAATAAAGCCAGGCCAGGGAATGGAGAGCAAAGGGGTGGGAACTGATTCTGATAGGGTGGGGTCTCTTTGGAGAAGTAACTTTTGCGGTGTACTGGATGAAGGCTAGGAGCAGGTCGTGGGAGGATTGGGGGAGGAGTGCCGGAAGAGGGGACAGCAAGTGCAAAGGTCCTGAGCTGAGAGTATGCTTGGCGTGTTTAAGGAAAGGTAAGGAGTGAGGGGGGAGCCGTTGAGAAGTGAGGCTGCAGAAGTACCCGGGGCCCTACTGCTCTCGCGTTAAAGACCGAATCTCGCCCAGGTCCCCGCAGGCCTCAGCCGCTTTCTCTCCTGCCACAGGCCTCGGTCTTCTGTGGCTGAGCCCTCTGGTCTTCTCTCAGACAAGACAAATGCTCTGTGCTCCTGGCACGGTTCCTTGGCTCAGGCTGTTCCCTCCGGTGGCCTAGGCGGCCCTCCCCCCCGCCAGGCCCTGGGCCTGGCCACCAACTCACAGCCCACATAATGGGCACTTTCAGATGGCAGCCTGTCCTCTGACTCTTCAGACCAGACCCCCATGCAGGGGAAGGAGGGGGTCCTCACAGCACCCATGCTAATGGTATTTCAGCACCATGTATCCTGGATTCTCTGTTCCTGTTTCTTTGTCCATGAAATGGACGCACTGGTACATACGTCATAGGATTGCTGGGAGGATGAAGTGAGTCAGTCCATGTGAAGGGTTAGAATAGGATGTAACATGTGATAAGTACTGGTACAAAGGACCTATTGAAAGGCTCAAAGGCTAAGGAATTGGCAGGAAGTTCCTGGCTTCACACTGCTTGGGGTCTGCCCACAGCCCGGGACCCCCTCGCTCTGCAGTCTTGCAGTCCTTTGCCCGGCCGTCTCAGACTTCTGAGCCTCCTGGCACCCCACCTGCAAACCTCAGGTCTCGGGCACAAATGCTCCTCCCTCCAGGAGCTTCTCCCACTTCCCCAGAGAGTGAGCCCCCAAAGATTCCTCTGCGAATTGTTCACAGACACCTACAAGGGATTCGTGACACAACCCGCGCCCCGCTACCCCAGGTGGCGAGAGGCCCAAGGACTCGCCGTTAAAGGGTCTCTGTACCAGCTCCCAGCATACTGCCTGACCCAGAATGTTGGGACATGTTTCTTGAATGAATGAGTGAATGGACGGCCATATACCAGCCAGCGTGGGTGTATCTCGTTAACAAAATACAGTCCGCTCAACCCACACAGCACTGAATGGTCTGTGCTTGTGCATCGAACTTTTCACCCTGAGCCCAGGCCGAGGTACCAAACCCAGAGCCTTGGCCTGAAACTTGGCTGAGTGGTCTGATTTAAGCCACCGAGAAGCCATGGACTGCATGGAGACCCCTGGCTAGCACAGTCTCTGTGGGCCTCAGTTTCCCCATGTGAAGGTGAGATGCTTTCATGCTTTTGTTTTAAACATCAGAATCTTTTCTTATAAAATTATTTTTCCAAGTAACATATAATTAACCGTTGTAAAGTGAACAATTCAGTGGCATTTAGCACATTCATAACATCATTGCTCTCTCGTTCTGAAACATTTTCATCACCCCAAAAGGAGAGCCTGTATCCACCCATGAAGCAGTTGCTTCCCTTTCTCTCCTCCCCCCAGCCCGATACCCACCAATCTGCTTCCTCTCTCTATGGATTTATAGATTCTGATATTTCATATAAGAACTTTTCTTAAAATGACTCTTGTGCAAAACCTCCTCACATAAAACGGTGCTATGGCCGAGGACAGAAGCAGGCCCCCCCAAATTCCCTCAGCCTGGAACTCATGTCCCTCATCCACAGTGGCTTTTCAGGGAAGGCTCTGATCCCAGGCCCTTTCTTTTCAGAATTCTAATCCTAAAATTGGATCTCTAAGGCAAATCACCCAAACAGTGCCTGAGAATCAAGGGCCTGGTATTACTGGCCCGTTTTCCAGATGAGGATGTGGAGGCCGGGCCCATGGGAAGCCCTCACCTGAGGTGACTGCTGGGGGGTGGAGGCACTGGATTCCCAGATCTCCAGAGCCTGCCGATGCTCGCTCCTCACCACACACACCACGGTGGCGGGGTCTCGGGTATGGCCAGCTGGGCAAATTCCCACAGAAGCCGCCTCAGGAGGGGAGAGGCGGCCACTTCCAGGGGACAAGGATCTCTCTTCCCTCCTTCAAGAAAACAAGCCGGCCTGAGGGAATCCCAAACAGCCTCAGCTTCCATGCCCAACACGCATGGACTCCCTCAGGCCTCGCTGTGCAGACACGGATGCTCCGTGAGGACCCTGGGCACGGAGAAAGCCCCTAGCTCACTTCTGACCAAGAACCGGCTGCCCCGTCCCCTTGGGTCTGTGACAGCCGCTTCCGTCAGCGCAGAGCTCTGATGGGGCTGACGCTGTGTAAATAATTAACGCAACATCTGCTTTGGTGTGTGCTTAACAACACACCGTGGCTGACACAGCTCTGGGGGCCTCCCAAGACCCTCCCCCTCCAAGAGGACGCACCGAAAACGGAGAAGGCTCACTTTCCTCGCCTTGTGGGGTGGGGGGGGGTGGTGGAGAGAAAGGAACAAACGATATCGATTTCTAAACATTTTCCCGAGAGGCTTAGGGCCACCTGACATTTAAATCTTGCCTCTTTCCAAACTGCTGCTGTCTCCTCCCTGTCGGTCTTGAGGGTCACTGATCATAGAGAAGTGCCTTGGTGGCACCTGGAGGGCCCCCCTTCCCCCCGTGACAGCCTTCTCAGCCTTGTTTAGGGCCTCAGTATGCAGAGGCACTGAAAAGTTCTTGACAAAGAGAAACCCAGCCAAGCGACCCTGGGCAGGTCCTTAGTAAGTAAATAGTTTCTACTACGTCTTTCATAAAAACTCAAGAAATGAGCATCGGACACTAACAAGGTGCTTGCTACCCACGTGCCGTGCACTGGACGTGCATCATTTCATTTAGTTCCTCCCTCAGACTTTACGAGGTCATCGCATCCTCCCCGTTTTCCAGGTGAGGAAACTGAGGCTCTAAGAAGTGAACGAGCTGCTCACGAGTCGAAGGCAGATCGGGGGCTCTGACCCCATTCGTTCTCGTGGCAAAGCTCGAATTCTTAAATATGACTGTGGCGAGTGCCTTCCCCTCCCTGGGTCCCGGATTCTCGTTTTCTTCTCTGGGTTGTGAGCAGACTGAATTCCTCATCTGCAGCTGTAGACAGAGCCGGAGGTCGTTTGTAAAGTAACTCCAGTTTCAAAGACTTTGGAGAAAACAGGGACTAATGGGGGCAGGCTTTGGGGACAAATTCCAACTCTGCTGCACACCTGCAGTGAGAACTGGTCTGAGGGACTCACCCTGGTGGCCTGGGCTCAGGAAGTTCTCTTTAAATGGCCCTCTGTGCACCGGGGTGCAGCACTGCCCCCTCCCCCAGCCCAATTTTGAAGTGTGAAGCTTAAACAACGCTGGGAAAATGCAGGCACTACAAGCTCTGAATGGCAGCTTGCCACCCCCTTCCCTTGTTGGAATTCCTTCACACTCTATGGAATTCTTACATAAAGCCCCTTTTTCTTTTCTATGAGGTCACTATCACGCAGATGTCTAAAAGAAAGAAAGAATGGCTCCATGAGGATCCAGGCCGTTCGAACTGAATGCATTTCAGATCCCGGCTGCAACACCTTTCAATTCCGCCTGCCCCCTTGCCGCCCCCCGGACAGAGCCCAGCCACTGTGGCCAGTTGGGTTTGGAGGGGTGCGGCGATCCTGCCGGTGGATGCCAAGAAGGCTTGGCTAGAAGACTGGTCCTTTGCCACTAGACCAACCAAGAAGTTGTCTGTGGAAAAATCCAGAATTGGAGACAGTGGCAGAGGCTGTGTGTGTGTGGGTCTGTTTCTACACAAACAAGTCCTGTGAGAGGGACAGATGTCAAATGCTAGATCATACTCCTAGTTCAAGTTCCCAGCTTGAACGTCATGGGAAATTACACCACCTCCCGATCTACCCCAGTGTCAGCTCCTGTCTGGGAGTCGAGTCTGAGAAGGCCGTAGGTGTAATTCAGTTTTAGCCAAAGCAAAGGACTGTGTGTATGTTACCCGGCTCCAACAGCCATGGGCGAAGCCACTGGCCTGTCTCTTTTTAAATTAACATTTTCCCAAAAAGCTATCTTGTCACTACCCAGGAGTCAGAAATGAGAAGATGGCCATATACCAACAAGCTACTGAGGGTCTTTAGATAAGCCTGGTCAACCGCCACCCCATTCATATCAAAGCAATTTCACAGACACTCAGAGGGTGCCCAGACTCCTCGGATGACTGACTCCCCACCGCAGGAGCCCTCTTGCTCCCCAGAGCTCCACATCCTGGCGGACATATGAGGCGACGGCCAAGGAAAGGTCCATGACATGTGCACACTGCTTCCTAAGAATGACGTCAGAAAAAAAAAAAAAAAACAAAGATAAAAATGTAGAAGCAAGGACTATTTTTACCTCCCCAAATCACAGACCAGACGGGAGAGAAATCCATCAATGCCAGAAATGTGGCTAAGCCTTCGCACAAGATCTATTATTTCACACCTTAAATTAACGCATCTCAAAGCAATTTGCAAATGTTCATCAATTTGCAAAACATACTCGGAAGGGAGAGAAATACCCTTTTCTTTCAACACCAAAGGACACTTGCAGGGCCACCGTAGACCCCAAACTGCACAGGTCCTCACATACAGCCCTCGTTTCAAGTACCGTGGAGTATAAACTGTGATACAAATGGAAATGAACAAGGAAGAGAGACAGGCTGAAATGGCAAGTGGCAAGAAGCCTACAGAGACACGGTCCCATTCAGAATTGAGAGTCAGGCCCCTTGGAGGTAGCACTCCATCATCAGGGGTCAGAAGGCTGGGCTCTTCCGGAGGGCAGTGTCCCAGCTTGCTTCCTTCCCACACAAGCCTGGAGGTGCCAACCCGTATTTAATCTCGGATGAGTCACCAGGGTCCTTCACTCTCCACCCTCTAACTCCCTTAGCTTGGTCTGACCCAAGAAGAGGAAGGGAATATTCTGCTCATTTGGACAATTGTTTTGACACTTCCCTTCTGAAACCAATCTTTGGCATTTGGAGAGGAAAGAAAAAATGTGAACTGTAGCCGTTTTGATTAGACAGCTCTGGCCTGGGGCGTTGGTCACCTGCACCAGAATGGCAGCAGTGGACAGGGAGGAGAGCAGCCTTCGGAAAGACCTCCCCCAGAAGGCTGGAGCCCAGCGAGGGGCCCCCGGTGTGTCTTCATCCACTTGTTTTCCAGCACACGAGAGGAGAAGAGCAAGGCAAAGGCAGACAGACCTGGTTTAAGGTTAAGAACGTCAATTCTGGAATCAGACACATGGGTCTGGATACTGACTTTGCCATTTGCCAGTTTATGACTCTGTTACTTAAGCTCCCCAAGTCTTCAGGATCCTCCCTGTAAGATCAGGATAAGAATCCTGGACCTTAGCCCTGCGTCAGACATGTTCCACAGTGACTGTCACTTTCCAAGTTCAGTGGAAAGACTATGGGCACTGCCCAGTCAAGCCTGAGTTCAAATCCAGGGTCAACCACGTATTAGCACATGATCTTCGGCATGTCATTTAATCTCTTTGTGCCCCAGGTTCCTCATCTGCAGAATGAGCATCATTCTAGTTCCCATCTCACAATGCTGGTGAATGGATCAAGTGAAATAAGGTACTAAAAACACCCTGGCCAGCACATGGCATACCCTCAACAAACCGTGGCCATTAGTTGTAGTGCTGCCTTTATCTTTGAGTCTTAGTTTCCTCGTCTGTAAAATAGAGATAATAAACACCTAGCTCGCAGTGAAAATTAAATGAGTAGATATGTGTTAAAGCACTCAGCACCCAGTCTGTGCACCTTTCAAAGACCAATGTCATGCCCCTATAACAATGAAAAGAGGACTGGCTCAAAGTCAGGCAGGTGACAGGATTCTACCGCCACCTCCTCTCAGCAGTCCCAGGACATGGGATTGACCTCTCTGAGCCTCAGTTTCCTCGTGCATATAAAACTAAAAGCCATTCTCCACAGCATAATTATTGGGGGAATTATGGGCACACAGTGGGTGCTCCAAAAACATGACTTCCCTTCCCCTTCCCCTGCTTCTTTCTTTCTTTCTCTGAGCCACCAGAAGTGCCCCCCGTAAAGCTAGAAGCTCCATTTCTCAAAACCTGAACAGCTCTAAACCCAGACCAACCTAGGTCGCCGCTTAAGTCTGAGACTTTAGTTTGTGGAGATAGAAAGTACTTTTTAGTCATTTCCAAAGCAGACGGGACGGCAGGGGCTGACAAACCACAGGGACCATTTTAAATCCTGGGCCTTTCTTCTGGGAAGTTAGGCAAGAACCTTCCCAAATGTTTGCCCGTGAGGCTCTATGCCAGGGAGTGACTCATCCACAGCTCCCCACAGGCATATTATATTTGGGGGTGGGGGATCGAGGGAGGGCCTGGCCTTGACGGGGGAAGGGGAGGCAGCATTTCCAGCAAACCCAGAAGGTGTTTTTTTTTTGTTTTTTGTTTTTTTTTCATTTTTTAGGACAAAAAAGAAAAAGAATGTGAGTCTTTTTTGTTTCCTTCCAGGTTTTGTTTGCTAAAAGAAGACGTCCAAAGTTCACTCGGTAAGCTGCTGCGTTGGGAACAGGCACTTCCAGCCAGCCCTGCATCCCTTTCAATGAAATTCTTCTTCCATGAACGCCATGGTTTTCAAATGTGCCTCCAAGGTTCCCCTGCACATACACCGAGCTCCTAAGACGACATTTTCCCCTCAGTAAGGCGGGACGAATTATGACAATTCAAGGGACCTAGGGAGCTCCAGAGTTTCTAAAGTTTGCCTTAAAGCAATTAAGACTTTTGACTGCAGAGATTTTCAACATTTATAAAGCACCAAAAAAAAAAAAATAAGTCAAAACTGCAAGGACAGACCTTGGAAGACAGTGTCCCAAGCCAGCTGTGATGGATTTGTTACTGTCTTGGGGGCTCTTGGGGACCTAGGCTTGATACAAATAAATCAGATGAATAGCGATCTACCTGTCAAGGTAGGCGGAGAGAGATGCCCAGGCACATAGACAAATGTCCCCGAAAGCCTGGTCTTCCCAGGGTCAGTCCCCTGCCCCCCCCCCCAGGTCTAGGGAAAAAGTTAAAATTTGCCAGGACCACAGAGGGGCAAGAACAAAGCCAGGGGACCCAGAAGGGTATTTAGGAAGAACTGAATGCAAGTCCTCTAGTGTCAGGCCCACCACAGCCCTGGCCCAGTCTGTCCTAGAGCCCCACAGAGGGTCCTAAATCAGTGGCCCTGCCAAGGCTTGGCTCTGAGGCCGCCCCCTCTGCCAGGCTCAGCTAGACTCTGTGGGTCTGACCTCTGACTCCTTATTCACCAAACAAGGTGCGGTATCCACTGGGTGCCCAAGCCAGGCCTGCTTCTCTCCACAGGCTCCCTGGCATGGGGGCCAGCGGTGGGCACATCACACAACAGGTCTGGTGAGCACAAACCAGGACTCTCAGCCTCCCCAATAAACACATCCACACACTCCTGTACCCTAATTCCATGCTCACATGCACATACGCACACTTCCGTCCTCACAGGCTCATGAATATGACCACTAATCACTTATGAACCATCACACACGTGTACTCCCTGAATCCACACATTCTCTGTCACAGAAATGAGAGCTCAGATGAAGCACTCTGCACACTCCTTGGCACATAGTAAACACTCAGTAAATGGATAAATGAGAGCCATGCCATCTCCCCCCCCCACTCCCCCAACTCATTCACTCCAAACCACACAACCTGGGCGGGCACTCCGATGTGCACACGCACCAACTCTGCCACAAGCACACACATTCTGCGAACACAGCCTGGGGGACAGATGGACACGCCAGCCACACGCGCTTGGACGCACGGCCGCGGACACACTAAGATTTGCACATTCACACACGCCGCGACCTCACGCGTGCACACCCTCCCGCTCTCCCCCGAGGGGTCCCGGGCGCGCGCGCGGGCACGCACACAACCCTCGGCCCGAGTGTGGGTGACGGCCCCGCGGCCCGGCCCCCATCCCTTCCCCGGGCCCAGGGCCCCGATCCAGCCCGGGCCCCGGCCCCAGACCACTCACCGGCGTGCGGCGGGCTCGGCTGCTGGCGGGAGGACCCGCGCGCGGGACGGCGGACGGCCCGTCCAAGCGGTGGGTCCCACACGAGTTGGCGGCACCGCGGCCGTTCGCTCGCGCGGTCGGTTCCGCTGCCGCCTGCGCGCGCCCGCGCGCGCGCGTTCCCGCCCCTCCCCGCCGCGGGGCCGCGCCGCCCCCTGCGCTCGTGCGCGCTGCCGCCACGCAGGCTGGGGGGCGCCCCGACTGCTCGCTCAGCAGGCCGGATCTCTCCACTCCCCCAAGCCCTTGGGACGGCGAGTGACCCCCTCAGCCCAGGCTCCCTTCCCCATTTCAAAGATAGGGAAACTGAGGCCCAAACTCACTGTGAGTTGGGCCCAGCATCTCCCACTCTTCTCAGGCCCTAGATACTTAGGATCAGGGTCTGCAGTCAGCCCACCCCATGGACCCCTCCCACGCATCCTTGGGTACCCCTCACCTAACATGGCTCCCATCACAGTCCTGATCATACTGACATTGGCTAATCAACAGGTGCTTATTTTGCGCCTGCTGAATGCAGGGCTCCAAGGGTCTTAGATGTGATGAAGGCCCTGCTCACTGTCTTCCAAGCTCCAACCTCTCCTCATCCAGAGCTCCCCACTTCCTGTGGACCCCAAGACCAGAAAGAGTCAATGTGCAGAAGTTTCTGGGAGAAGTAAGACTCCACTGATGAATGCTTACCATCCCCTGTAAGGAGACGGGGTCTCCATGGGGGCCCAAAGGCAGCAGCTCAGTTCCCTGCTTCACTTCCTCAGGGGACTCCTCCCCCCACAAAAGGGGCAGCTCCTGCCTCCCGCAGTTCCTGTTTCCACACTTGCTATTTCTCCACATGCAAAACTCTGCCGTGTCCCCCAGGAGGGCAGGAAACAGGGACTGACATTGACCACCTGCCAGCTGCCCAGCTTGGGCACAGGGCAATGCCTGCTGGGCCGCATTTGCCCAGTGAGTGAACTAGCTGCAGGTGGCTATAATCTATAACGGTAATGACACCAGCTGAGCACCCACTGTATGTCTGCCCACTCTGCCAGTCTTGTGGTGTTCCGTCCCACAGTCATTCTATGAAGGAGGCTTTATGCTACTTTCATGCCCATTTTACAGATAGGGTAAATGAGGCTTAGAAATGAGGCTTAGAAAGCAAATCCTCTTGCGCAAAACCACCCAGCTGGTAAGTGGTTGAGCTAGAAGCTGGACCGCAGACTGGCTAATTCTAGTGCCTGTGCCTAATTTAGGCAGTCCCGTCTCATGAATAGTGTAGCCCTCGGCTGCCAGTATAAGAAGAGGCAGACCAGGAGGCAACCAGACAGGAGGAGCCATTCCAGTCCCAGCCCTCCTACTAACCTACAGGAACCAAATGGATCATTCTGCCTATTGGTTAGCTGTTAAGTTGGGGATCTGTTTACAACCTCACTCCACATGACACACCTCACAATAAATGTCAGATAGATTGGAGCATTAAATATAAGAAGCAAACACTACAAAAAATAACAGAAAGACCTAAAAGTTCCGAGACAGTGTATTGCGGTGTTACTATCAGTCAGTGAAGCAAACATTAGATCATTCATTCATTCATTCATTGACCCATACCATAGGTCAGGTACTATTCTAGGCACTAGGATATGTTCATGAACAAAATATAGCTTCAATCTGGGAGTGGGGTTGCGAGGAAGAAAAATATCTGGCATTCGAGGATAAGTTTGGGGGTAAAAATAAAGCAGGGAAGTAGTGGGTGCTGGGAGGAAGGCTTCCTGATGAGGTGACATTTGAGCAGAGGCTTATACAAGTGAGTGGGAGGACTGACTAGAGGCCTTCGGGGTGCAGGACAGGTCCCAGGCTCCAAGAACCATCACAATGCACAGCATACAGAGCAAAAACGTGCAACTCTGCAGGAAACTTTGGGAGCAGCACCAGACCACTGAGAAGAGAAGAACTGGGGCCCCCACACACAGTCCCTAATGTATTCATATTTCGGTTGGGAAACTGGGGCTCAGAGAGGTCAAGCAACATGCCCAAGGTCACACAGCCAGCCACAATCAGCAGAGACGGGTCTGGCTGTAGGCCAGCTGATGGCGGCTGCTGAGTGTTAGGAGAATAATGAAGTCCTGTCCACTCCTCCTTCCCTCCCTTTTGGACTATAATTCATAAACTGGGTGGTGGTGTGGGGGGACATTTGCTGTTGGCAGCTAGAGACAGGAGGGGTCCACAGCAGGACTTGAGGGGAGAGGAGTCATCCCAACTGCATTTTTCTGGCCTTCTTTCTTCCCACTCTCTACTTCTTCTCTCTGGCCTGGTCTCAGTCCCTGGTGACATGCTGGGGAAAAAATCAGGCTAAATTCTACCCAGAGACTCCTAAATCCCCCACACTGCCTCTACTAGCCTGGCCAGGGCAGGGGGTAAAGGGCAAAGGCTCAGTGTAACTGGAGCCCCACTCAACTTCTGGTTTTAACTCAAAGAATTTTTCAATGAGTCCCCAGATGAGTCACCGTGAAGAGGTGCTTTGCAAAATGACTTCCAGAATTAGAATCACCATCTCCCTGCACATGGTACCTGACACTTCCTCCCACAGTGGCATTTGTGAATCTGGTCTGGGAGAAAGGCTCTCTCTCTCTGTGCATCCCCAGGAGTTTCAGGATTAAGCCTGCGCCGTTTCATTATTTCTCTGCATTATGGAAGAGAAACCACTCTCGCTGGGCACCTTCTCCATGCCCCGCTCTCAATGAGACATTTCATTCTCTCTGTGTCCCTCAAGAGGGGTCATGTTTTCTGTTTTAGAGATGAAGGACCTAAGGCTCAGAGAAGTAAAATGGTTTGAACACAGCCAGGATTCGAACCCAGGTTTACCCAAAGCCTGTTATTGTCAGTATTTTCAGGGAGGGGGTGGGAAGAGAAGGTTGGGCAAGAAGTACTAGAATCACACATATTACTTTGAAGGCCCTTTGTCCAAAATGTCATCCTGCCAGCTTTCTGATGATGAGAATTTTTGTTGGGGGGTGCGTAGTCTTGTTTTTCCCAGGACTCCTCTTTTGTACTTGTCGTCAGACTGTCATCATTAAGAGCACCTTTTTTCACTCTGAAAGTATCTTGTTTTGGATGATCAGCTTTAGGGTCACCCAGGTTGTTGCAAAGGTCACTGTATTGGGGGACTCAGATTTTATGTTATGTCAAATACAAAATGGGGCCCTTGTCTACTGGGCCTTCTCCACATCCTGATGTCTGTGCATAGGACCAGGAACCTTCACGAGGGCTTTAAGGGAGCAGCAAACCCAGCTAGCTGGGGTCAGGACTCCCTCCCATTTCAGCTCTGCCATTCACCGCCCTTGCGACCCTGGACCGGATTCCTGACTGGCGAATCGGAGTAAGTCTCCAAAAGTCCCGTAGACCTTGACCTTCGAGGATTTCCCGTTGCCTCAGTGCATGCTGGGAAATACACTGAGTATTTTGGTAAGGACAGGGAATACAGGAAGCGTCAGTCCCCTCCATGCAATCGCAGGGGTCCTTTTTGAAAATAAGCCTCCTTTTTAGCTATTTGACTTTTTAAAATATTAATTTATTTTTTGAATAGATAATACTTGCCCACAGTTCAAAATTCAAAAGGTGCAAAAGGATACACAGTGAACAGTTTCCTTTCCACCCATGGCCCCCAGCTACCTCCTTCTTCTCCCTGGAGAGGACCAGTGTTGTCAAACGCACTCTGTCCCCCAGACATTGTTTTTTATGGGTGTGTACTTAAGTTTGTATATATGTACATGTGCATTTTTTTCTTTTCTTATTTTTCACAATTTGGAACACAGATACTGAAACCATCAGATGCCCCTGAAATCGCATTTTAGACAAGTTCGTTAACCTCTCCATGAATCACTTTTCTCATCTGTAAATATTCCCCCTGGGGACATTGATACCCCTATAACAGAGCCGATGCCTGGACTACACAAGTGCCCAACTCATTGCCAGCCTGAGGTGATCTATTTGTTCATTTATTTGTTCACCCGGCCAGTTATTGCCTCATGTGGCATGAATAACAAGGTGGTGTACGTGAAAGGCACAGTTCTTGGTCCTCCTTACAAGTCAGTAGGATTTGAACCTGTCAGTTGAAACGAGAAGTGTCAGAGGGCATTGGAGGGAGCTGCAGGAAGGTACAGGGGTGTGGGACATACCACCTGCATCTCTGACTCTTGCTGGCTGAATCTTAAAGTGAGGGTTGGAATGAAAATCCCCAAGGTCCTTAATTGAAGATGGTCAACTTGTGTTGTTTCCATATTCAGGGGCCTCCTGGGTGTGGGGTCTACTGTCAAGCCTATCGCAGACTCAGAGTTGGTGACTGTCACTGCCAAAGGTGGGAGGAGATAACTGTTCAGCAGGCAAAGCAAGAAAGGCTTACAAAACGCTTCCTTCTGGGTGGGGAGAGGTCTGACATCCTGCACTTGACGGACTGTTCCTTAGTGCCCATCTTAGCCCCCCGCGTCTTCCGGCCTTAGTGCACAGCATTTCACTCTTCACCAAGCGTTTTTGGGACAACAGTCTCATGTGACCACCATCATCCTGAGAGACCATGCTTATCTGACAGGTGAGCGAACAGAGGCCCAGAATGAAGAAACCGATCACTTGAACTTGCACAGCTGAGTTTTCAAGTCTCAAAAGAAACTATGTCTGAGCTTTTTCGACAACCCTACAGATACCTGGACTTGAAAATAAAACACACACACACACACACACACACATACTCCAAAGTCAAACTTCACAGATGAACTTGGGAGCCATTGGAGAAACTGCTCTTCTTTGCCTCTCTAATGTTTTCTGATTTTCTTGTCCTTGAGGGCAGAGACCATGACTGAAACTTCTGTTGTCTCCCGCAGTGCTTAGAACAGTGCACAGAGCAGGTGCTTGCTAAACATGGATTTAAATGTAAATATTTTGGAGTGCTATGCAGTCATAAAAAAGGCAGTAGCTCTTTATGGAGTGATAGGAAGCAGTCTCCAAGAAGTGAAGAAAATGCAAGCAGCCCAGCAGCATGGATCCGATGTGAATAAATGAACAAATCGATCACCTCAGTTGGGCACTGAGTTAGGCACTTATGTGTGACATGGTATCAATGTCCCCATGGAGAAACTGAAGCAAGGAGAGGTTAACCAGTTTGCCTAAAATACAATTTAAGGAGGCAACTGATGGGTCCAGAATCTGTTTCAACTCACTCTGCTTTGAACTGAGTTGGCAGGGTCCCACACTGGCCATATTTCTCTCCTAGGGGTCCAGGTGTCCTCTCGGCTTTGGGGGAGCAAGTGAGGGAGCTGAAATGCCCTTCCTAAAACTCCTGGAGCATGTGGCTAAGGTGAGTCTCCCCTGGGCCTGAGGCCTCTGCTGCACACCAGAGGGGCTGGCTGTTCTCAGAGCACGTGGAGGCAAGGGAGCCTCTAGATTTAGGGCTGATGACTCCACCCATCCATTAACCCCAGATCCCAAACGTGAGAGAAGTGTTCTGAAGGAAGGCATTCGGCTGCTGGGTTTCCACCCTTGGTTTTCTGGGAATGGGTGTAATTTTCCAGGCATCAGAACATGCCAGGCTTGTCTTAGGGGTGAGGGGAGAACGAACCAGATGAGACTGGCTAAATAGGAATGGGAGTGACAGAAGCGACGCGGAAGAGGGCAGGATGGGGGGGATCAGAAAAAAGTTTGACTAGGTTTCTTTGAGAAGGGACTTGCCAGAACTAATATAATATTGAATATCAATTGTAATTGAAAAATGAGAGTTGGGGGGCTTGCCAGGGTCTGGACACTGCTACTGCCTACCAGTGGCTCAAACCAGGCCCCTAGGAGAGGGAGCAGCGAGGGGCTAACCCATAACTGGGAAAGAAAATCCATTTTCCCTCATTCGATGATATTCTGCGAGTCCTGCTTTTCTGGGGTTGATTCACCTGAGACGAGGTGTATGGGTAGAGGTGGTGAGCGGGGGGTTTCAGAACCCCTAAAGAAGGAGGTGTGTGTGGGTGCTGCTTGGTTCAAAATCGCAGGCTTCGGGCTCTGAGCCGAGCTGCTCAGTCAGCCCCTGGCAAAGGCAGCCATTTTGTCCCACACATTCTGCCTCAAGCCAGTTGCCAAATACCACAACCCGCACTCAGCAGTCGGCCCCCCAGAACGGGGCTGGGGCCAAGGGGCTTGGCAGGAACCCAGCCTTGGAGCCAACCAGATCAGGCTCCAAAGCCTGGTTTGCCACCTTTGAACAGTGCAGCTTTGAACAAGTCACGTCACCAACCAGAGCCTCGGTTTCCTCATTGGACAATTGAAGGTAATAACGACTTTTCTCACTAGGCTAGGATTAGGGGAAGATACCAAGCCAGCACCTGCTGAAAATGGTATTAATATCGACTATTTATCAGCCTCAGACCTAACACTTTACATTTGACACAGGTCATTTCATCATCCCAAGAAGTCTATGAGGTGGGTGCCAGTGTCATCTCTCTGTATAGATACCCATCTTGCTGGGTATTTGCCTCAGTTTCTCTACCTGACGTAAAGGCTCAGAGAAGTAAAGTGACTTGCGCAAGGTCACACAGCTGGGAAATGGTGAAGCTGCAATTTATAGCAGATATGTGGATACATTTAGCTGGCACAGCCAGCCCCCGAGTCTCATCTATAAAATAAGCATAATGATACCATGAGTCACTTCCTACTTCTGGCAAATCCCACACTACTGGCCTTTATTTAAAAAAAAAAAAAAAAAAATCCCCGCTTCATAGCGGTTGCTAATTTCCATGGTGTAAAGTACTCCCACTACAGCTGATTTAAAGCTACCAACAACTGCCTTGCAATTCCCAAATATTTAACAACCAGTTCTTAACAATCAGCTCTTGCCTGCCAGTGCTAACCAGCTCAAACACATCACTCACCGGTCTCACCTGTCCTCCTCCCCAGGCCCAGTAAAGGGGTGGCCCTGGTCTCAGCACATGAAGATTCAATTTTCCTTTGCAAGGGAAGAAGGAAGGCAGCCAGCCCACACTGAGTGCCTAGGATGAGCCAGGAGCTATGCCGCTCCATCCAAACCTAGGACCTCCTTTAATCTTTACAACCCTTCCCCTAATGGGAAGTTATTATGATCCCCATTTAATAGGTGAGAACCCCGAGGTACGAAAGAGTAACAGCCTCCAGCCAGCCAAGATCACCCAGAAAGTAAATGGGAGCCAGGACTGAAACCCAGTCTGCCTGACTAGACTCTTGGCACTGAAGCAGGCAGTATCTCAGGGGGTCTGGGTCTGACACAGCGAGTCATGGCCCTTTTCTGGGCCTCAGTTTCCCCATCTGTAAGGAGAAGGAATGGAACAAATCGATTTCCGACCATCCTTTCAGGTCTAAATGAGTCACAGTTTTAAGATTCCAAGAGCATAGTGGGGTAGGGGTGGGAACTTCCAGCAATGGAATGAATAAATCCTTGAGGGGAAGAAGTTCACACCTTAACTAGGGAGAGGTGTGCAGGAAGGGCATATTTCCAACTGTACCTGGGACACAGTGTACTTGGAGACAGCGCAGTGCTGAGGAACCATCCTGGATTTGAACTCTAGCCCCTCCACTTCCTGGCTATGTGACCCTGGGCTAGTAGCTTCACCTTGCTGGTTGTTTTCGGTCCTGCTTGTAGTCTGCCTGTTGTCTGGAAGTCTAAGGGAGCAGTGAAGGGTCCCCAGTGTGGAAACCTTTGCACCAGGTGGACGTGGCAGAAGTCCCTCTGCCTTTCCAAATTATCACGACCCCCTTTTCTTCTCTAGCCCCCATCCCCCCAAGTGGATTTAGCAAAAGCCCATGCTCTGGGAGCCCAGAGCTGCCGAAAGGGAGGGGAAGGGCTGAGGTTTCTGTTTCCATCGAAGGCAGAAGCCAAGCCCCACCCCTGGGCCCCCACCTCTCTGGGCCCACCGCCCTCAGCTCCTTACCGGCTGGTTGGTCTTCTCAGGTTTCTGAAAGCCTGCTTTCCCAGAGGAGGCATTAAGGATGGAGGAATGCAGCCCCGGGTGTGACGGGTGTGACGGTGAGGGGGCCATGCAGAGAAGCTGTCTGGGGGAGAGCCCCCCTTTACCCCCGCCAGCTGCATCCCAGCCCAGCCCCCACTGGAGGGGAAGAGAAAGGAAGTGGAAAGGAAGCCAATCCAGCAGCCTCTCAGAGGAGTTCCTCACTCTAGGTTAAGAATTCTTGTGTGGGGAGGTGTGGTGAGTTGGGGGCTCAGACCACTTGGAGAGGACAAAAGAGTTGGTTAGTTTGGGAGCTTGAGACAACTGTGGACAGGGGCGCAGGGCAAGGGCGCTGGTTGGTGAACATGGAAGGGGCTGGGTGTTTGCCAAGCAACTATTGCTTTCTAAGCATCAGAAATTCCCCTTACCTGCATAGCCCAGCTATAATTGGGCCCTCCTCCTCCCAGCCCCAGACTGGTCACAGCAGAGAGTCACATCCAGGAAAAAAAAATGAAGTCACCAACCAGCAAGCAAATGCAAGAGATTTAAAAGAAAACCATCTGACTCAAATCCAGTTCCCAAACTGCCACAGAGCAAAGCATCTCTCTACTGAAGTTCTGGGAAGCTGGGAACTCAACCAATCAGCACGTCCTACAGAAAAGCTTCCCAGGGCCAGCTCTCAACATCACACCCTCTCAACGGGTTGCTTTGCACGGCACCTACTCACACCTTTGCCTCTGTCTCACCTTGATTTCTGCATCTCCAGTCATTGCCAGGGGGTCAAAGACTCCTGATCCTTCAGGACAGCCCTGGCTTATGGCCGTTTATTACAAATCGCCCAGATCTGTGCTCAAACAATGTCCTGGGAGACCAGAGGATGCCATAGCCTTCCTCCCCACCCCCCGCTGAGTGCCAGCAAGGCCCTCAGGTGAGCAGGCAAGGGGGTGGGGGGAGGCTCTTCTGCTACCACTTCCGTTGTCTTGTCTCCAACACACCAGACTTTTCTCATTTATTCCAATCAGGATCGATCTCTCCTATCAAGTCTGCATTTGATAGATGAGGAAATGAAGGCCCACCAGCACTTAACACGTGCTCGGAGTCAAACTTTCAGTACATCTCGAAGTCAAGACTCACGCTCAGCTCTGTGTGAGTCCAAATTCCTCACAGTTCCCACAAGGAGGGGTAGTGTGACTGGCAGGAGAAGACTTGCGTGGCACACCCTGAATTTCCAAAGGAGACATCAGCAGGCTCCCTCATGTATGGAGACCCTGAGGCCAAGAGAGGGTTTGTGCCTTACTCAAGATCACACAGCATGTAAGCAGGAGAGTTTATGTTAGAACCCTGCTCCTTCGTCCCAAAGCGTCCCTAAGTTTTCCTGAACAGACAGAAAGCCTTGGTGACATTTTGGAGGCTGCAGTGAAAGCCAAGGAAGCCTGGGTCACCAGTGCCTCCACCTCCCTTTTTGTTGGTCCCACCCATGCAACTGGATATTTGCCTCAGTTTCCTTGTCCAACAGACTGTCTACCGGCCCTTGACTGAGCCGCTCCTCCTGGACCACCCATGCCAGAACCCCTCCCAGGAGAATGGAGCCTGGATCCGGACCCCAAGCAGCCCCACTGCGCCAAGCAGGTGCTGCAGGCCTGGAATAGAAGTGTGTTCAGGCCTTGGAAACTCCCACTGCAGTGTCTGCTGGTCAGAGTCACCAATGTGGAACGACACGTCAAAAGTGTCCTAACCGTGTCACCCAAACTTATTCTGCTATTCAAGGCCCTCCCTTTTCCTCCCCATTTCCCATCAGCACCCTCTGCTCCATCCTGATTGTTCTGAGCATAGCCTGCTTTTTCTGGCCATCAGGACTCTGCACATACTGTTCTCTCTGCTTTAAAGGCCCTTTTTCTCATCTATCTGAAAAACTTATATTCATTTGTCAGGATCCAAATAAAATGCCCCTTCTTGGGGCCTTAATAATCACACTGGTGAGTCCTATGACTTGTTCCTAGCTGGTGTCCTTTCTGATTGGTCAGTGACTATGACAAGCAGGTTGTTAAATATTTAGACTCTCCTCCAGCCTTTCCCCCTGCGAAGTCTTCCCTGACCCTAAGCAGGGTCCTCCTTCCCTCCCCTAGGGTCCCTTGTGCCCTTGTGCATCCCTCTGCTGCAGATTTTGTCCCACCGCCTGGCGTGGTTCTGCCTCCTCCCTAAACTGTGAGTTCCCAGTGGGCAAGGACCATGACTGATCCATTGCCGTACCTCCCCAGGACCACACCTGTGCACAGGCAGGTATGCTAGCACTTTGAGCACAGGTTCTGCTCCTTGGAGATTATTGCTAGGAGCCAGAGGAGCACCAAGAAACCTCGTACAGCTTCCACTCCTTGATGAGAGATGCTCCTGCGGGCTATCCCATTGTATGTACTCTCCTGCCAGCTCACCCCTTCCATCTGAGGAGTGTTGGTCTCATTTTACAGATGGAGAAACCAAGAAACAGAGAGATGAGGAAACTTTGGCCAAGGAAGTGATGGGATTGGGAATGGAGCCCAGGTCTTGACCTAAAGTCCTCACTCTCCATGTAGTCTCTGCCCTGTTGGGTGAGGGCAGTCTCAGACTGGGAGACTCTCCCCCACCCTGTCAGACCCCTGCTCAGGACAGTGGGGCTGATGAACACAGGCTTACTCCACACACCTGCAAGGGCTCCAGGCCAGGAGGGCCACAGAAGATGAAATGACCCTTTACCCTGAGCACCTCTTGTCTGGCCTCCAAGTCAAGCCTGGCCTTTGGCTGCACTTGGCATAAATTCCGCACAAGGTTACTAGGAAACAGCTCTGCAAAAGATATGGGACTTTCCAGGACAAACCAAAAAAAGAAGACCCTCTCATAAGGTCACATTAACACTGGCCTCTTAGAAGATTGTCTCTGTCCCAGATGCCACCAACATGTCAGGCTCTTTGTTGTTCTTAAGGGGACTTGAGGGTGGCTTGGTGGAACTAGTCCCAAGCCTTGACTCATGAGACCTGGGTTTGAGTTCTAGCCCCAGTGCTGACCTTGCCCTGTGACCTTGGCGAGCAGCCACTTTACCTTTTTGACAATTGCTGGGTTTGTATGTAAATGAAGGGATCGTTGAAGAAATGAAACGGGTTAATAAGGACCAAGTACCTGGCATGGGTTTGAAGTTCCCTCTACAAATGAAGATGGAAGTCTAAAATATCCTCGTCCCTCAAGAGAAAGTCCCTGGTCCTCTTCCCTATAAATCTTGGTAATCTACAAATTCCCCAGTAAGATCATGCCCCTTGCCTTAACTTAATCTGATTTGACCTTCAGGCTCCGTGGGTGGGGAAAACACAGTCACCCCTTCCTCTTCTGTCCAGAGCTTTCTCCTTTCAAGTCCATGTGGGAGGCCCTGGGCCTCCTCTGGATGAGATCATCACTTGGGAGAAAGTCCCCATACTCTGAAAACCATAGAAATTAGAGTCCTGCCACCACTAACTTTTCAGAACTTGGCTGAGCTGCAAACCCAATATATGAAAATTCTGATTGATTGAACACAAATGTCACGCCTGAAGATTCCCTGCTGGGTGCATTTAAGCAGTTGGCTCCCCATGTGTATTGTAAATGGGTCTCCCTTTGTAGAATTTCAAACTACGCACAACTTTTCAGACGCCTTCATAGAGTCAAATAAAGTAGGGTCTACCTGAAGTCCTACCATGTTCTGGAAGCCGCTTGAGCAGACATTTCAGGTGAAAGCATCTATCCTGAACTTCACAGATTACAAAGCTAGCTCACAGCCAGAATCTCACCTATGACTGACAGAAGCAGCTTATCTCCATTTTCCAGCCTGAGAAACTGAGGCACACACAATGGAAGTGGCTACCTTCAACCCCTGCATGGAGTTAGGAAAGAATGAGTCTAGAATGACCTCTTCTGGGATCCCTGTGCGCTCTCAAATCTTAAGGCAGGGTTTGTAACCTTTCTCACAGCTCAGAAAGAGTTCCCTGGTAGTTTCTCTTCTCTGGCTCCCTGCAATCAACAGTGTGAAGTACCAGTTCCTGAGAATGACAAGCTGGTGTCCTGGTATCTACCAACTTTTCCAGCCCCACTGCCGGCATTCCCCTCCTATTCCAGCCTCACAGGACATCTCTCTTGGCCCCCGCATATGACTTCGAATTGTGGCCCATGTCAACCTTTTGCCTCAAAGCCACTAATGTAGATGGGGATGGCGGTAACATGGGGACAAAAGTCATAAATAGGTGAGTGTGCATCAGAACTTGGCTAGGATCAAGCAAGCTAGACTCCCAAGGTGCTAAATGTAAGGAGATGGCCTTCAACAGGTTAAACGTAGAATTAGCACATGACCCACCAATTCCTCTCCTACGTATATTCCCAGAATAATTGAAAACAGGTATTCAAACAAAAAGCTTGTACACAATGTTCACAGCAGCTCTATTCACAATAGGCAACAGGTAGAAATCATTAAAATGTCCATCAACAGATGAAGGGATAAGCAATATGTGGTACATCCATTTGGTGGAATATTATATGGCCATAAAAAGGAATGAAGCACTGATTCACGATACAACATGGTTGAACCTTAAAAACATGATGCTAAGTGAAAGAAGCTAGGCACAAATGGCCATATTTTGTATGATTTCATTTTTGTAAAATGTTCAGAATAGGCTAATCCATTGAGATTAGAAGCAAATTAGAGGTTGCCAGGGGCTGTGGGAGGGAAAATTGGGGAGCAAATGCTAATGGGTACAGGGTTCCTCTGGGAGTGTTGAAAATGTTTGGAACTAGATAGTTCCATGACATGGTGTATGTACTGTAACCCACCAAATTGTACAACTTAAAATGGTTTCAATGGTAAATTTTATGTGTCTTTTGCCACACACACACACACACACACACAATGCAAGGACGCACTCACTCTCTGGACCAACCTGCACTTGCATGCCCCAAGGGTGAGTGCCTTCTCACGTTATGTGCCCTGGGCATGCATTGGCCTTGCCCTAAACCTGGTCCTTGTGTCCACAGCTTTCTCCTTGGATAAGAAAGTTCTGTTTGCTCTATAACTTCTCCTCCACCCACGGCTTCCCTAGAGAATCCCTTCTTTGGAAATTCAGTTCATGAGTTGATGCAGAATGAGGACACTTGGTAGAGAGACAGAGATGGGGAATTAGGAATCAGAGTTGCTTGGGAATTGCCGTTCCTCATGGGAAAGAAGAAAAACCATAGAGAAAGGAAATGAAGAGGGAGAGGAAAGAGAAGAATCACTAAGTTCAATTTTTTTTAAAATAGCTTTATTGAAATAGGACCTATGTAACATACAATTCATCCATTCGAAGTGGATGTACAAAGTATCCACATTCCCAGCTGTAAGATGAATAAGTTCTGGGGATCTAATACACACTATGGTGACTACAGATAATACATGTGTTATATACTTAAAAGTTGCTAAGAAGGTATATGGTCTTCAAGATTTATAATGAAAACACACTCACACACACACACATACAGACACACACATTCTTTTCACCAAAAAAAAAAAAGATAACTAGGTGTGGTGATGGAGGTGTTAACTAACTTTTTATTGTGGTAACAAATACGTGTATCAAATTGTTATGTTGTGATTTCATTGTCATTCAATTCAAACATTTTCTAATTTTCTTTGTGATTTCTTTCCACATATTACTTGGTGATCCACACAGGTATATTAAGAGTTAAAACAAAATTCACGAATGAAAATGGTACACAGCAACTTGCAGATGGGACAAATTAATCCCTGGAAAGGGAAAATGGTAAATATTAACAATGCTCGCCAACATTTCAGCTCTTCTTCTGGGTTCATGAGAGGATGTCATTCTACTGCCCCTTTGAACTTAGGCATGGGCACATGACTCGCCAATGAAACGTGACACATACCATTTCCTAACGGGAACATCTAAGAGTGAATGTGTGAGCTGTCTTCATGCGCCCTTCCCTGCATGGTAAACTCCAAAGTCTCTTGTTGAGATCACAGCATCATAAAATGGTAGAGCATCCATCGGCTTGGCATCCGGAGTGATTACAATGAACACCGCTCTCTTCAATTACTCACAGAGAATGAGAGAGAAGTAAACCTTCGTTATTTAAAGCTACCGAGATTTGGGGATTGTTTGTTACTGCTGCATAACCTAGTCTTTCCTGATTGATAAAGGGAGCTTTGGTTGTATTTTTTTTCACAAATCTTAAGGTTTATTTGTTAGCTTTTTAAACATGGGTAGTTGGTATATAAGTGTTTATCATATAATTTTCTATAATTTCTATACATTTCAACTCCCAAGATGTTTCTCCATCTATCCCTTGCATTTGGGTAAGTCGAGAGGGAGTGGCTTGACTCTCTCCAGCCAGATTATCATCTATATTTGGATGCTCCTCACCCTCACCCTACTTCTTCGCACCACTGTCACAATCTGGTACATTAGATATTTATTTGTATGTTTGTTGTCCTTCACCCCTTAAAAAGTAAACTCCTTAAGATCAGGGACCATATAACACCGGTGCCTATGGCAATGCCCAGCACACAGAAGCAACTCAATTCCTGTTCATTAAATGAACACATGAAAAAGATTTTTTCCACTGGCCGTCTCTGCCCAGAGAGGACAGGGACCCGTCTTCTTCCTGTTCCACATTCTCTCTCACTTGCCCTGCCCCCAAAGCGTACACACAATGAAGTTGATGAAAGTGTAAGCAGTCCTTTACGTAAAAGTTCAGATATAAGTCCCAAAACCATGTCGCTGTGCAGTGTGTATGTGTGTGCCTGGGTCTGTCCATCTATCTGTCTGGGGGTGGGATGAGGGGAGTTGGGGGATGTGCTCTTTGTGTAGCTGTCTCCTTCTATTCCAATCATTGCCCAGGTGGGAGTCTGCTAAGAAGATCCAGAGAAGCTGGGACAGACAGCACCCCCACCCCAGACCTTCCCCGCAGCCTCGGGGAGGACCCAGGAGCTCGTTTCCCCAGAAGATGTAGGGAACACGGGCTTTGTTCCCAGGGCTGTCGTTAGCACCTTTCGGCAGCCGCAGTCCCAGAACTCGGCCTCAGAAATTCCCTGGCCACCTGGGAATGGAGACACTCTGGCTCCACCAGCCCACGCAGAAACCTGAACTCATGTAATTAGACATAATGACACATGGCAGGAGCTTTCAGCATCTCATGCTCTAATGACACATCTCCCAGCTCATAGCCGGGGCCAGTGAGGCTTTAATTAGGTCTGGGGCCAACAGGTGGGAGAGCCAAAGGGTTGAGGGAGCAAGGAGAGAACCCTGACCTTAGAGTTCATCAACCTATGTGTCAAGTCTAGTTCAGCTACTTCTTGATTGTGAGGCTATAAGCAAATCAATTCATTTCTCCAAGCCTTCATTATCTCCTCTGTGAAATGGGTTATAAGTTCACACCACACAGGGCTGTCTTGAAGAGCGGGAGTTCTCTCCTTCAGGGAGGCTGCCAATGGGATGGGTGCCGGACCGGGGTGGAAGTGGTCAGCATCCTGGAGAGGACCTGCCAACGGTCCTTGGATGCCGGAGAGACTGCTAAACCTCCAAACGCCAATTCGGCCAAAGTTAGTTCCCCAAAGTCTTATCGAAGGACCACTTCCCCATATTATGAAATGGACTGATTTTCCAAAAACTCATTTAAGAAATAGTCTTTTTGATTATAGTCAACGTACATTTTCCAATTTGGCCCAAAGCTAAGTAAGGGTCACGAGACACGTTCTTCTAATGCATTTATTATTCTCCTTAAATAATGTCCTATGACTATTTCTTCATAATATCACACGAGAAATTTTCCTTTTGGACTGATTTTTAAAATTCCTTAAAATGTAATTTTCTGTTTTATCAGCATTTTAGCATTTGGGAGATACTTTTACAGATTTTGCTAAATAGTAAACTCCACAACTTGTCCAAACATACTGTTTGCTCAAAATGTATTTATTTTAATTACATTTTTCTATTCTGACTTCAAGTTTTATTAAAATGACGCATGCACTTGGTCTTCAAGATTTATAATGAAAACAACAGTCTCCTATCTAATCCCCCTTTGTCTCCAATACCCAGCCACCAGAGGCCACTGCTTTTAAGAGGACACAGCAGTTTCTTTTTCATTTACTTTTGTGAAATAACATGCTTATACCATTATTTCTTGATTGATTTTCAGCTTTAGATACAATCTATCGTCTTCCTATTTTGGAAGATAAGAATTTCCTTCCCATACCATCTCTTTCCTCCCTCCCTGCTTCTCCTAGTACCATCTTACTTAAATGATCATATCGTAATTTATTTGTTAAATAAATGTTCAGGGTCTATTTTGTGACAATGTAAACATTGTTGACAGACCAGCCATGTAGAGTACTATAATTACATTAATTTTCTTGGACGTCTTGCTGTTTTCTCCGGAACTGTTCATTTTCTTGTATTTTTTTTTCCTTTTTTGGTTTTTAAGTGTCCGCCCCAATTCACACAAACACTCCCCCAGGAGATGAAGTCATCAGGAAACCCTTCTGCTTCCTCATTTTTCTTAGAGACATCTTCCAGGAGCCTTCTTTGCACTTTTATATCGCTGTGCTGCATGGGATTAAAAAAATAATATTATTTTAAAACATTTCAAATTAAGAAAAATACTTGAGTAGTACAAAGAACCCCATAGGCCCTTCATCAAGACACCCCACTCAAGTTTCGCCAGCTGTGCCATGCCCCACAATCTTGTGTAATTTTATGTAAATTTAGTGTAAATTACACCAGAAAGTGACCCGACCTAGCATCGTGTTATAAATCTGCAGTCTCCTTCAACCTAGAACGGTTCCTCTTTCTTGCCTTGAGTTCCACAGTCTTGATGTTTGGAAGATAACAGGGCGGTCATTTTGCAAAATGTTGCTCAATTTGTGTTTGTCTGTCTCCTCGTGACGAAGCCCTGATGATGGATCTTGGGTAGAAATAACGCAGCCATGACGTGATGCTTTGTCATTCCTCTCCTCAGGTGCCATGCAACCTTGATTTGTTGACACTGGTATCGATAACTTTGATCCATTCACCATTTGATCAGCCTTCTCCATTGTCAAGTTATTTTGTGACTTTTATAAGTAATAAATACCTCACGAAGAGATAGCCTTACGTAAATATCCTGCTCCTCAGACCATCTATACCCCTAGTCTTAGCGTTCATTGGTGTTTCCTACCTAAAATAATTATTCCCATAACAGTTGCCAAAAGGTGATTCTCCCTCTTTATTTATTATTTGGCATTCTACTGTAAGGAAATGTATTCTCCTTGTCTATTTATTCGTTTATTTGTTTATAGCCATGTAGATTCATGGATTCCGATTTTATTCAGTGAGCTAGGACCCATTGCTATCATTATTTATTTTGATGTTTAGATTACACCAGATTTGGGCACAAGAAGCTCTTTCCAGTTGGCTCTTGTGTTCCCTTGGTCTTTGAACACTTCTTTACTTTCTGACCCAAGGCGTTCCAGGCTCATCTCATACTTTCTCTGGCCCAGCCTGGGACTCAACCATTCTTCCAAAGACTCTGATTCCTGTCTAGGGAGAATGGCGTTTTGAAAACAGGATCTTGGTGCTATGTGCGTTTATTGCTACCAAAGCATTGCTGCTCTCAGACCTTGGTGAAAAGAGCTGGAGAAAACACACACACACACACACACACACACACACACACACACACTGTAAGTTGTATGTTCTTGCTGTTAGCTCCAATTCCAGTCCGACACCTCAGGGTTCTTCAGTATCTGCCTTCCCATATCTGTACTTTCCTCATCAGTGAGAAACCTGATGAGGTTTATCCACAGTAGATTACTCATCTGCTCCATTCCCGGTGTATATAACCCGGCTTCTGATCCACCAGGCTTCTGTCCCATCAGCTTTAACTCTAACCTTGCAAGGGCCATCATACTACCCCACTAGGTCCTGCCTAGTGACTTTCAACTGGATGAACTGAGAAAGGAAGGCAGGCAGGAAGAAAGAAAGGTAAGAAGAGAGGATGAGAGGAGAGGAGAGAGAAAATAGGCCAGCAGGCGTGGGATGAGTTAGCTTCACATTTCTGGGATTTTCAGGAATGTTTACTCTGTCTCTACCCCACCTCCCTGACGCTATCGCCTGAGGGAACCAGAATAAAGACCCCAAGAGGAGAATGAACTGTGCCAGTCTGAGCTGCAAGTCCCAGAGGCAAAAAGAGGTCTGACGGTCCCAAGTTCTGGCTTCCTATGGCCCTCGAAGGCCTTGCCAACTCATCTCATATACACTGTTAAAGACTTTATAAGCTCATGAAGTGGTGATCTGGCAAACTGATCCCCTGATGAACTAACTCAGCCATGGTGGAGGAGGGGGGTGAAGGGTGGTCCCAACTCATAGACTCCGGGGTGCCCCCTTCTACACCCAGAGCAGCTCTGCTCACCCGCATTAGAACAATTGGGTTTTTGGGTGATCTTTCTCTTGACAAAATGTTTAGAAAGGTGGAGCCCAGGTGCAGGCCCTGCTGCGCCTCCCGCTTGCTGCGTGACCCTGGCCAGGCCCCCTGCACCCCCTGGGCTTCAGCTCCCCATCCGGGAGAGAAGGGGGTGGGTGCTAAGTTCTGTGCATCTCCGCTTTGGGTGCACGGCATATGTAGCAGAGGATGGGTGGGGGTCTCTTTGGTCACCAGTGCCTGGGCCAGGGTAGAGAGGGGACACCTTCCTTTCCTTCTTTCAGAGAAACAGGTCCGCTGTCTCAGCTTGGGCCTGCAGCCAAGGGGAAGCCGGAGACAATATATCGGAGTCACCCCAGCCAGCGAGGGCAGGTTGTGCAACTTCCGCTAAGCGCCTGCAAACAAGACTTTGGCCCCAGGACTCTGAGCTCTGGGCAGCCTTCATCCTTCCCCTGGGACCCAGCTTAGGGGACCGGGTTGGGGTGAGCAGAGTGCTTTCTTTGTCCCGAGGGCAGCCAGATGGCTCCAGGTCCCCTGAGGGGGGGTCTCACCAAGAGGGGTCAGAGCACAAGGCTGTTGCAGGCAAGGTGGAGGAGAACAGCCAAGGGGGAGGCTCTATGTGGTGGTGTGTGTGCCTGAGACCACACGTGGGCAGCGGCACATGTGAGTTGTGTGGGAGGCTGTACCTATAGCTGTGGCCAACCCATGGTCACCCATATGGGAGTGACACTGGAGGGATGTCTAGATGCTGCTCTAGCCCCATGTGGGTGTGTGAGGGTAAACACACCAGTCTGCGTGGGTGTGAACTATGTCCACATGTGTGAGGACACCTCGGTGAGCTGGTGTGTGTGTGTGTGTGTGTGTGTGTGTGTGTGTGTTAGGTGTTTGCATAGATGCATGGGACATGTAGCAGATTGCATGCATGAGACTGTGCACATGGGTGGGATTCCATGGGGGCATGTGTAGGTATGTAGCTATGAGTGTGTACTGATGAGTGTGCATGTGAGTGTAAATCCATGTATGTGTGTGTGGATTGGTGGGCGGGCGTGTCTGCCATTGGGACGTCATGTGTTTATGCCTGTGTGAGCCCCCACTGCTGGGCCGGTGGTCCCCTTGGGGGGATCACGGTGTGTCGATGTGTGTGATGTACATGTGAGTACACATAAAGTATGGCTGCTCGTGCTCCTGCAGTGGAGGATATGTGTCCCTGAGCCCTGGGTCCATCTTGTCACATGGGTCACCCCTGTTTCCACCAACTTGCCAACGATGCCACATGCTTCCTGCAAGTCGACTCTGAGCCCCAATTTCTCCACCTGCACTGGAGGGTGAGGTTGGACTAGCGGGGTTTTAGGGCCTGCGTCAGTGCCCAAAGCACCTGCAAACATGGGGAAATTAGAGCCCCCAAATCCTAGGATTTGCCTTGGGCCTGGGGAGAGGAGACAGGAGGCTTCGAAGTGATAGACAAAGCCAGAGACGCAGAGCGCGGGATGGAGCACACCCGGGAAGGGCTGGAGAGACCTGCCAGAGCCTCCCACCTGCCCAGCCTCTGCTGTGGCCTGGAGGCAGGGAGCGGGGGGCTGGCTGCAGTGACTTTTGTCCAGGGCTCTAGAAGGGAAGAAGGGAGTGGAATGGCCACAGTAGAAGGACATCTGTCAAGAGCCCCCAATAGGCGTCCCTGGGGCACTGGGTGGGAGACAGGACAACACCTCTCTGTTCACTCAAAGGAGTCTGTCCCTGGCTTCCTTTTCCTTATGAGGCACCCCCGGGGCAGCTGTGCTGGCATGGAACAAGCCTTCCTTCCCCTAGGGCCGCTTCCGAAACTCAAAGCTTCAGGCTGAGTGTCAGGGACGATGCAGAACAGGGAGAAAGAGATGCCCTCCCCGAGTGCCTGCTCCGCCTAGGTCCCATGCGAGCGGCAGGGTGGGGTTTGCTTTGCCCCCTTCCCTGCTCTCCTCCCTCCCCCGACTCTCAGCAGCTCCTGCCAGCCTTTGCTGCAGACGAGGCCAGGCAGAGACAGCACC
>CM053509.1:154988747-155019299 GCA_028627145.1 Eidolon dupreanum | reverse complement strand
CTGGGTCCCAGAGCTGGGAGACGTGGGTTCAAGCCCAGCTCTGTCACTAACTTGCTGTATGATCCCTGAGTCCCTTCACCTTCCAAGCCTTGGGTCCCCGTCTGTGCTGTGGGACCGGCAGAAACCAACTTCTGGCCAGAGAATGGGTAGAGATAGTCTGGCTAGAAGGACCCGAGAGAGTCTCAAGCAGATCAAGTGGGGGGGGAGCAGCTAGAAACATACTTTGGAGACCCGTCTTTAAGAAAAGAGGAATCACAAATACAAATTAACTTATGAAAGTGAATTTTTATTTAGGAAGGGCATGTGCAGACGAGGAGCCTGAGGCTTAAGTTTTTCATCATCATGACAAATCTGCCTTTGGAGAGGGTCCCCGAAATCATGGGGAGACAGTAGGGAAACTGAGGCTCGGGGAGCAGATACTACCAGCCCAATATAGTCACACAGCCAACATGTGGCAGGCTAGGATTTGAACCCAAAGTCAATGTCTATGATTTACACACTGCTGTAAATCACTTCATAGCCCCTCTGGGGTGAGGGGGGCTTTGGGGAGGAGGGAGGAAGGATAGAGTCACAGAGGCAGGAGGATGCTTGTGGGAAGGAGACGGAGCCAGGACTTAGCGAGTCCCGGGTGTGTGGCCAGGAGTAGTATGGACGAGGCTGAAGAACGAGCTCCTTGTTTTCCGTTTTTCTTCCTCAGTTTCAAACCCCAAACGGCAGCTTCGATCCTGCTGGGGAGGAGTCTGCGAGCGGCAGGCCTGCTTGTGTGCCGGGGCGAGGTTACGACACCGGAGCCTCCGTCGGAGGCTCAGCCTTCATCCCTCCCATCAGCCTTTGGGCTGGGGAGCCCTTGGCAAGGCCCTAGAATGGCCCCGTGCTGCCTGCTCTCCACCAGCCGTGCAGGGAAGATGTGGGCCTCAGGGTCACCCCACCGACCAGCTCTGTCCTCCCCAGCCAGGGAGAGCTCACTCACCTCCACACACACGTCCATCCACGTGTCTCTCCTCCCTCGTGTCCATCAATGAGTTTGTACGTGCGACACTTACCCGGAGCAGACGCTGGCTCATGCACCCCCCCACCCCCCATGTTCTCTGCATCTGCCTCTGAGGTCCCCTGCTGCACAGTGCCCGTCCCCACCCCGGAGGGCATCTTCCTACCCCAGCTCACGCTTCTCCACTTCCCTGCCCTGAGCTTTCCATGGTACCACAGGGACTTGTCCATCTTCTCACAGGGCGCCCAGAAGTGCCAGGACCAGAAATGTCCCCGGAGGAAGCCCGCAGCCAGCGAGGCACGGGGGATGGTGAGGGAACGCCGCAGCTCGCCCATCGCTGTGGGGACAGCTCCAGGGACGGTCCGCACGGTCGCTCTCAGTGGATTCCTGGTGGGACTGAGTCCCGGGGCCACCGAGTTAGCTGCTCATTTGCACACCCCATTGGCCTTTCTTCCTTCCCTGTCACACTTCCTGCCCCCCACCTCTTTCTGAGGTCATCCACCTGTGTCCATCACCCACCCAAGCCCCTTCCATTCATCCATCTGTGCATTTGTCCAGACAGCGAAGGTTCAAGCTGCCCGCTCTGCCAGGTCCTGTGTAAGAGGCGTGGGCCCGGCCTTGCCCTCGGGAGCCCATGAACTCGTGTAGGTGGACATGGGCTGAGGGGCACTGCTGAACCCCAACCTCACCAGGTGAGCCGGGACAAGGGAGGGTAAGCGCTGAGCTAAGCCACTTCCTGACTGAGCTGTGGTTCCGCCACCCTTGGCTCGCTCCTGTAGGTGACTCTCCAAGGAGGCTTGCAGCAGCCTGTCCCGTGTCCAGCAGGAAGGAAGGAGGAAGGAAGAACAAGAGTTAGCACTTGCCCTCGCAACACGTGAGCTGCCTCACACATATTAAACCCATTCATCTTTCCAGCAGCCCTATGCGGGAGAAACTCTTCATCTGAACTCCATTTTACGGATGGGGAAACTGAGGTCCCAAGAGGCCCAAGAGGCAGAGTCGAGATTGGAATCCAGGCGGTCTGACCTTAGAGCCTGCGGCTCAGTGCCTGTACCTCACTGTTCGTGGAGGGGCGGAGGCAGGAGGGGAGTCAGTTCGGAGCAAATGGACAGATTCAGATGCACTGAGGATCTGGGAAAAGGCAGATCAGCAGAGGAAAACACGCCCGAACACACAGTTCCACACCAGTGTGCTCCAACGTGAACGAATCCACACACGCCATGTGTGCACATGTCTACACAGAAATGTGTGTTTAGCCCATGCACATATGCCCACCTAAGTGTGCCCACACACATGCCCTACACACTCGGGGATTTGTTCATGCACATGTGTATGCATCAGGGCATCCACAGGCTGCCACCCATACACACGTCTGCACGTGTGAGCAGGCATCAGCATGCATGCACATTCACAGACAGATGCACACACATGCACATCACACATTTATTGGCACCCGTGCTTGCCTCGTCACCCATGGGGGACACACACGGGAACTCACGTGCGTGTGCCTTCGCGCACACGGGCACGCTCAGATACAAACTAGTGGCCGGTTCGAATTCTTTACTTAAAGAAAACTTGTGACGGTATTAAAAATGTAGGACACATCGGCCAAATAATTAAAGCGAGGAGCAAGGCGGTGGGGCTCCTTGCCACTCTCTCGGGGCCACCCGTGCTGGGCTGTGCTCAGCGTGGCTGCGTCCTATATATTTGAGGAAGAAGCACTTTATTACAGTAATTTATCACCCCCATAAATGTGGCTCCTCCGAAACACGGAATAATTTGGGAAGAAATATGTTTTAAAAATTAAAAATGCAGTCGGCATGCGCCCCGTCAGGTCTGCGGGGAGACATCCGTGCACCTCCGGTAACTGCCCGTGTAGCTCTAATACCTACAACTTCCATTATTTAAAGTGTGATTATATTTTTCCTGCTTGGAGCTCTTTGTCAGCTATAAATAAAAGATAAGGGTGAATTGTTGCGGGGCCTAGTAAGCACTTCCATTATTGGTACTTAAGGGGGCTTGGGGATGGAGGGAACGGGCAGGGGGTGGGGAAGGAAGGGAGGCCATTGGGGAGGTACCAGCTGGGTCCCGAAACTGAGCTATGGGCGTGGGTGAGCCCAGCCCTTTTTCTGGTTGAGTCTTCCTTGGAATCCAGAGCAACTGGGCCCCGTGAACCTCGGCTCTATGGCCCTCGTCCCCCACCAACCAGAGTGAAAGCCATCCACAGAGGTTGCTGCCTGCAATGTCTCCCTACATACCTGACCCCCTCCTGGTCTCCCCAGGGACTCCACAACTGTGGGACACCCGGGGGAGTAGGGTGCCCTACGAGAAAGGGAGTCATCCTCTTGAAGATGATTGTTTTTCCACGACTGGGAGTTTTTGCTTCCAAGAGAGTCTAGAGCTATGGCTGGGTAAGGAAGGGGGTTCACAAAGGAGTGTGTGTGTGTGGAGGGGGTTGTAGGTGGTTGGGGGGGGCTTTATTAGCCAAAGCAGGTCATTGGTTCCTGAGTCATAGAGCTATTCCGATTACATAGAAACTGGGAAGGAAAGGCCACTCCAACAACAATCAGAACGGAAAACAAATGTGCTTGTTTTGTCAAAAAGAGAAAAGGAAGGAAGGAAAGCTAAAAGAAAACGGGAAATAATCGCTTTGTCCCTTCTCCTGGGGTCTTGCAGTTTTCTCTAAACCTGAAAGCTTGGATTGTGTCTGGCTCTGCCAGTTCATAGATATGTGACCTAGGACATGTTTTTCCACTTCCCGAGCCTCAGTTTGCTCATCTGTAAATTGGGTAGAACAGTGCCCCCAATTTCCGGATTACTATGGCAATTGAATACGATAACACATGTAGAGCATTGGGACTGGCTTGGCTGCACTCCAGGTTCTCAGCAATATTGACGAAATAAAGTCAGTCAGAGGTCCAGTAATCATGCTCCTTGGCATTTACCCAAATGCTGAAAACGTATGTCCGCACAAAAACCAGCTCGCAAATGTTTCTAGCAGCTTTGTTCATGGTTGCCAAAACTCGGAAGCAACCAAGATGTCCTTCAGCAGGTGGATGGATAAACAAACTGTGGTACCTCCAGACAATGGAAGACTATTCAGTGATAAAAGGGAATGGGCTCTAGGAATGGAAAGTTATTGTTTAACGTGTATGGAGTTTCAGTTCGGGAAAAAAAAAAGGTTTGGAGAGAGATGGTGGCAATGGTTGCATGACAAATGTGAATGTACTTAAGGCCACTGAGCTTAAAAGTGGTTAAAATGGAAAATTTTTCTGTTATGTGTACTTTACTACAAAAAAAGAAAAAGAAAAAAGAAAGCAAGAAATGAGCTTTTAAGCCACGAAAAGTCATGGAGGAAACTTCAGTGCATATTGCTAAATGAAAGAAGCCAGTCCGAAAGGCTGCATAGTGCATGAGTCCAACTCTATGACATAAGGGAAAATGCAAAAACTATAGCGACAGTAAAGAAGTCAGGTTGCCAGGGGTAGAGAGTGGGAGAAGGGAGGGCGGGATGGATCAGATGGAGCAAGGGATTTTTAGGACAATGAAACTATTCTGCATGGCACTATAATGATGGATACCTGTCATTGTGCTTCTGCCAAAACCCACAGAACGCACGACACAAAGAATGAAGCCTAATATAAACTATGGACAATAGTAACATATCGATATTGGCTCATCGATTGTGACAAATGTGCCATGGTATTGCAAGATGTAAATAATAGGGGAAATGGGGAATTATATAAGAACTCTGTGTACTTACTGCACCTTTTTAAACCTAAAACTGCTCAGAGAATGAAAGCCCCTAAAAATTAAAATGAAAACAAAAGCTCTAAAAATGTATCATAAAACAACGTTGGACAGAGGTCGACAGTGGTCTTTTCCTCAGCACGTGACACTGCAGAGAACAGGGCTGGAAGACACCGTAGCAATCATTCCACCCTGTGTTTTCCAAACACTTTGTTTTCCAAGCAAAAATGTACAGGGCCCCCAGTACACTTAAAAAGCTCATTATGAACAGAGCAAACTGGATGGGATCAGCAAACAGGTTTAAACTGGCTCAGGCTACAGCCTGTCATCTGCGGCTCCCTGACCGTACCTGTCCACAGCTCCCTGGGCGGGCCTGCTTCAGCCACGCTGGATCAGCAGAATTTGTCTGAGCTACATAAACTGCTGCAGCCGCTTCAGACCATTTGGAGCTGGTACTGGCTGGGTGCATTTGTCTATTTAATTGGCTGAAATTAGGCCTGAACCTAGCGTCAATGGGCGTGCCCCAAACACAGCCCCAAAGGGAAGAGGAGCTGAGATTCCATTTGGGGGTGATCAAACAGGAAGTCTAGGTGGCTCAAGCCGGATCAGACTAGTTGGGACAAATGAGCACATTGCTGCTGAGGCTGCAGAGAGAGCCCTTGGCCTCATGCCCCAACTCCTGGAGAGCCTTCTCAGAGGCCTAGGGCTCAGAGAAACAGAGACATTTGGGTTGGGCTCAGAGAGGATGAGGGAGGTGAGGGGGAGGAAGAGACTCTCTGGAGAAGATGGGAGTAGGAGGTAGGGGGTAGGATGGGGCCCACAAAAGAGCTTTGTAAAGAAGTAAGACCCTGGAGCAGGTCTGTGTACCAATGGGATTGTACCAGTGGAGAGGGAGGTGCTGACAAGGGAGGAGAGAGGACATAACAGAAGGATTCGAGTCCTTGAAAGGTGAGAAGGACCAGGATGCAGAGCACAAGAGGCAAGATTAGCCTCTGAGAGGAGAGGGGACGTGGCCTGGACATCAGGAGGCAGGCAGCAAAGATGAAGGCAGATATAACAGGTCCAAGGGATGGAGGCAAGACTGGAAGGAGGTCACATGTTAGTACTTGTTCTTTCAATGATGCCTGAGGCGAGGTCCTCTGCTGAGAGCAAGAGGGGGGTAGTAAGTTTGAATAGAGAGAAGACAGGAAATGGTCACCCCAGAGAAGAGAAACACAGAGTGCTCTCTGGGCAGTTCGAACCGCCCATTTGAGGTCTGTGGTCATGAATTTTGAGTGAAACCTGGCAGCTCAGTCGTGTGATTATCTCCAGTCATATTCACGTGCATGACATGGCATGGGTATCCAGGGTCACCAGCGGAATGTGATGACTCGATGGTTGGCCTGATCAAGGTGAGAAATGAAGCCAGAAGGGGTCCATTGTGGGGTGGAGGGAGCCAATGGTTAGTGGGATAATAGATGGCAGTCTCCACGAGATTCTGAGAATTACAGCTGCAGGTGGCACTTGAACAAGGGGCCGGATGGGTAGGAGGCAAGCATTGGTGTCGGGTGTTTACAGAGGTAGAAATGCGAGAATGGGTGTATCAGGTAAGAGCAGAGAATCACCAACGTGCCATCTGGGTGTTCAAAGACAATAAACGGAGTGTTGGCCTGAGTTCTTCTCACAGTGGGCCAGTGGGTCCGCAGATACACCCTGGTTATTTCTCCAGTCCCTGAGCACGTAATTGGAATGGTATATTTAACTGCTGGCGGAACACCCAGTTTGGATCCCTGAACTGTGGTGTAAAAGACTTCATAACAGGGGAAGTGAAGATATAGAGTCTCGAACGGGTAAGTGATCAGAGTTCTTGAGATTTGGTGTGGGGAGTGATTCAGAGATATAGAGACTAGTGGTATGGACTCAGAGACAGCTCCCACTATAACTAAGGTAGTAAATCAGAGCCACAGCATGTGGCATCCTTAGAGACATGAAGGATGCAGGATGCTCCCACCATGTCCCCATTCCATGCAGCAGTGGAGCCCCTGTAAAAGCCAGATGGATTGTGGCCGCTGATGGTGCATTACCACAAACTCACCTAAGAGGTAGACCAGTCACCGCAGCCTCTGGCCCTTAGTACGTGCCTATCGATCTGTAGAATGTGTTATTTTCCATCCTCAACAGAAAGGAAGGTCAGAAGCAATTTACTTTCGCTTGGGGCAGAGGGCAGTTGACTTTCTCCAGATTATGATAACTCTCTTGCTCTTAGTCACAATACAATCTGAAGAGCTCTTGAAGGTCTGAACAGGGGTAGCTTTGCATCCTGTCAACTTCACTAAGCAGAAACTACACTTCCCAGAATCCCCTTTCTCTGCATAGCTCTTGGGTAGTCTGGGTCAGGAGACATTTTGCGGGAGATTTGGAAGATGAAAGTAAAGCCGCAGACATGTTCATTGTACACCTCGGAGATGGGTGCCCCGGCGTGATGTGCTGTGGCAGCCCATGCGTGTTGTCACTTAGCCGCTGACTCACCTTGTCATGAGGCAGCAGCTGGGTCTGCAGCTTCTTCACCTCCTGCCACTTCCGTGTGTCAGGCACTATGCCAGTGCTGGGATTATGGCAAGACAGGCCAAGTTCCTGCTCCTGTTGACCTCACATTCTCTTGGAGGTCAGTGAGAGGGATAGAAAATGCTTCAAAAACCCATTCTTCCTAGGTAGCCTGTACTTTCAACCCTGTTCTAAACCACCTCCAGGCACAGTATGATCCCACTGCTTACAGTGATCAGCTTCGTTCCAATCTCTCCCTCTCTCTCTCTCTCTCTTTCCATCTTATCTCTATCTATCTCTTCTGGGTTTGCATCTGTAAAGAGAAGAGTCGGGAAGGACACACTCTGAGCCAGTAGCAGTGGTTATCTCTGAGGAGTAAAACTGGAAAAGTGGGTTTTCCCATTTATTTTACATATAGCCGAGGCAAAGAGAAATTCCGTAATGTGCCCGAGTTCACACAGCTGATGTGTGACAATGCTGAGGCCTTGTCCCCCCCCAACCCACTTCACACATCCAATTCGCCCGCTCTGGCATTGCCTGGCCTTCAGACTTCCAACCCAGACTTTCCCCTGAAACCCCCTGTGCTGTCACGGCCTTTGCCTGGCTCTGTGGTAGGACAGAATTAGAATCCCTCTCATGGTGGGAGGTGGTGGTGATGGCCGCAGAAGAAGTGACTTTCAACTTCTAGGAATCGAAATTGACAATCACATAGGGGTTGAGTCACCAGCGGGCCCTCCAGCTGGGTTTTAATCAGGTCAGACAGTGGCAGTGCGTGGGGGGTGGGTGGGGTGCAGAGGGCTCAGTTCCACTTCCTCCCTCGGAGGCCGGGGCCCTTCAGTTCTTCGTTGATGGGAAGGACTCATCGAGCAGATGCCAATCCAAGCCAGCTGAAGGGACCTAAATTTAGGTCCTAAGATGTCAGAGCTGTGAGGACTCATCTCCTGTTGCAGATAAAGAAACAGACTGAGAGTGATCAAGAGACTTGCTCACGGCCGCACAGCAAGTTAAAGTCACAGCTGGAACTCAAACTTAGGTCTCCCAGAGTCTCCACATGACTCCAGAGTGGTGTTCTTTCCTCACACACCCCTGGGCCCTACCAGCCTGGGTTCCTGTCCTGAAGCCAGCTTGCTGCTCCATGTCTCAGAACAAACACTGGTTTTGGAGGTAGACATCTGGTTTCTAATCTGGGCCTCATTGTACCATATGACCTTAGGCAATTACTTCATTTCTCTTTAAAATAGGCGTAAAGGATATTTTTGAATTAAAGGCACAAATGTATATACAGTATATGTTGCCTAGAACATAGTAGATACTCAGTAAATCTGAGTTCTGTTTTCTCTATATGATGATGTGCCAATTGACCTTGGCAGAATCCTTAGCAGAATTGTTGACAATATCTCAGAGGTCCTGAGTGAGAGGGAATACAAAGAGGCCAAGCAAACGGGGTGTGGAGGTCCCCACCATCCTCCTTCTCCCCTGCCCCTCACTGCCACACACACGTATCCCCCGTAAACCAGAGTATTTCTCTCTTTGTCTGTTTTACAGCTGCATAAAATTTTGTTTTAAAAAATGTGTCTGCTACCAAAAATCTGGCAGTCCACCACTGCCTTAAGGTTACAAACTCAGAGAGGACCTACTGAAATCACAGAGAAACAAGAATCACAGCACCGTTTTAACATTTATGCATTTGACATATGCATTAAGAAATATGACATTCGATTGTCAGTTTCCTGGGGCAGCAGGCGTCTGTGGCCACCCCTGTGGGTTCCCACTCAGTTGCTGTGGCCTACTTCCTTTCTTGCTCATGGAACCCTCATGTTGGTTGATCACTGAACACCCATATGACTCATAGGACCCCCTTCCCCACCATAAAGAGGCAGGAAATGTTCACTAATGTGAACCAATCACAGGATTGGTTCAACCAAGATGGATTCTATCCCGTTTGCCAGTGATTGAATAGGGCACGGGTGGCAGGCTTGTGACATGACTCTGCCCATTAAGACAAGAGGAAGAGGCTTCTGGGGAAAGGTGTCCTGTTTGATTAAAAATTAAAAGAAACATGCAGAAAAGCTGCCCCTTCCTCCCGCCTCTCCATGGGGTTGTGTGCAGACATGACTCCTGGCCCTACAGCAGCCATCTGAGACCTGCGGGGACAGGCCTGAGGACCACATGAGCCTTCCAAGAGCACCTGCCCCAGTCAGCTGCTATTACAATAATGCCTCGAAACCACCATCCCCCAAACTCAGTGACTGACAGTAGTCATTTCTTCTCATGCTCACAGGTCACGGGTCAGCAGGTTGATTGTGGTTCAGCTAATTTAGGCTGGGCTGGGCTGGGCTGGGCACTCTGCTTCAGGCTGTGGGTTGGGTTCCGGTCTGTTCCACCTGTGTTTATTCTGGGGCCTAGGCTGAAGGGGCCACAGTGGCCAGAGGGGAGCTCCTTTCCTGCCAGCTCACAGGAGCTCGAGGACAAACCCGCTTGCACAAGCATTTTTAAAGCCTTGGCGCATGCCAGGCCTGCTCACATTCCAACGGCCAAAGAGACCCACATGGCTGAGCCCAGCATAGCAAATAGCCAGTGGCTATTTGCTGACCAGCGCTACTTCAGCCGAGCATAGAGTCATGGACCTGAGAACAGCTCTGCTTACCTTTAGTTTCCTCATCTGTGAGAGAGGAAAATTCCACCAGTAGAGCTGGGGAAGCTGGGGTACAGGGAGGGGACTACAGGGCATCCTAGAGAGAATTAACCATTAGAAAACATGGATTCTGGAGAACAAGGTCTAAGCACAGAGGAGTGTTCCAGATTCGAGGCAGTAGCTGAAACCTGAAGCCCCCTCGTTCTGCTAACATGCTGAGGTGTGCACCACAACCCAAGAGAGAGAGTCTTGTGGTTTTCAACTAAAAGAGAAGCTTCATTAACCTCTGCATCACATTGGGGCTTAAGCACTTTTGCCTATAGGAACCTACTGACTGAGCATAAAGCATTTTGTCACAGACCCAGATGCTGTCTGTGCTCCTCAGTAAGGATCTGAGTTTGGGCCAAGGCTAAGGCCGGGTCTGGATGGAGCAGAGACTGGCAGCAGACTGTATGCCTCAGAGGCCAGCTAAGGTGCCTGGTAGGCCCAAGAGGTCTACGGCCCAATAAGAGGGGCAGAGGCTGACAGACGCAAACACAACCGTGTCAGATTCATAGGCCTGTGGAAAATCTACATGGGGCCAACCAGAACTATGTAATGGGGGTGGCAGGTGTGGGGTTGGAGGTGGACTGGAGTTCTGGGACAAGGGCCTGAGGCTAGAGGACTGGGTGGCATCTTCATGTGACATTTTTGCACCCGTAGGCTGCTGAGACCAGGACAGCCTTAGGTCACAGACTGAGGTTCTCAAGTTCAGCACCCATGTCTACTACATCTCCAAATCCCCAGTGTGGGCATGGGCCTGTGGCTAGAAGAAAGTAGGCAACAGGAAACGTTCGCTCAGTGGATGAAAAAATAACAACGAAGAATACAACAGCAAAGCTGCTTCCGTACACAGAATGTGAGGGGTGTCCCAGGAGACCCTTAGATGCACCTGGGACGTTTGATGTCCTACAGACACTGGTGTTTCTCTGCATTCTTCCCTGTGCTGTCTGGTATCCCCCACCTACTGCGGTGGGGAGGGCAAAGGCTGGTCCACAAGGAGCTCAGCCAGACTTGACCACAAGCCTCAGTGACAGAGAAGATGGTCAGAGTTTACGGTTTGGCACCCTGATGTGTGTCCCAAATTAATGATGTGTGTGGTGAGATTGGGTGGTGGTATGCCTCATTGGTTGTGACCACAAGGCATTGGGTGCCACACTAGCAATGGGGGAGGATGGGGGTGGTGGGAGAAGAAGGGAGGACGGGGGTAGGTGGGTGAGGACCGAGGGAACTTCTGGGGTGTGAGATCAGGGAACCAAAAAGTGTTATAGCCACTGCCACTGGCAGGGCCTTGGGTACTCTGCGCACATGGTCTCATGTAGGACCTCGCATCCGCCTGCTTTGCGGTGTTGCTGTCCTTGTGTCACAGATGAGGAAGCCGTGGCTTTGAGAAGAGAAGTGGCATGTGCTGGGATGAAGAGAATGGGCATCGGCCAACAGCCAGATGACAATGACCAAAGGAACGATGGGATTCAAGCTTGATTCAAGTGAAAACCAAGCTCTGAGAGGGTCCAGCTGGGCAGGCAGGTATGCTGGGCATCCTGTGTGCTCCTCTGGCCCTCCACCTCTTTTTTTGAGACCTGCTCCTCCCCCAGGGCAGAGCCTGACAGGTCCTATTAGCACCCACTTCTCTGCTCCCCTGAGGGCAGCTGGCTGAACCAGGAGTGGACTCTGACTCAAACCAGGCCAATCAACTTCTCTCTTTTGAGACTTTGGCATTGAGATTCAGAGGTGCTGGGCTGCCTTTTTTTTGGCTCACTTGAAGGGAGGCGTACACTTGGGCCAGGCAGTATTTGGCCATGTGCTTATCAAACGACAAAGAAAAGACTCCATTACAGAGAGGCTGAAACATGCTTACGGGAGAGAGAAGGAGAGAGGAGGCAGAGGTGCAAAGAGAGGGAGGGAAGGAAGAAAGGAGGGAAAGGGGGCACCTGAAAAAGAGGAGACTGGCAAACTGGCATCAGAGACTGGCCATCGAAGCTCAAGGATCAAACCGAAACCGCCGGCCGCGTGGGAGCTGGCCGTGCGCTGTAAACCGGCTCTCAGAACATCATCAACAAAGCCTTGCTCAGTTCGCAGTGTTTGCCGATTTCCGTGGTGTAAATACCCCCATCACGGCCACACGTTTCAAGCCACGAGTAAGATGTCACTGAACACAGAGCAGGGACGAGAGCGGCTCCAGCACAGCCACCCAGGGAAATGGGGACAAGTGAAAATGGACACACCGGCAGGGGGCCTGGAGAGACCTGCAGGGACAAGGCAACACCCCTAAGATATCGCTAGAGGAACGTGGCATGGGTGGGCAGCTCCGTCTAAGGAGACTGGAAGAGACAGTGAGTCTCTGAGCTGTCCCTGGGCCATGATTATGCCCCCAGGGCAAGACACTAGTGAGGTCCCAGCCTGGGAAACAAGGTAATAGCCCGCTCGTCAGAACTCTGGCCTGAGAACTGGGCTGGATTAGCAAAGAGTGACGGGGTTTTCATTCATTCATTCATTCATTCATTCATTCAACAAGCAGTTAGTGAGCTCTGACTATGTGCCAGGCACCAGGGTTACAGCAGAGAACAAGACAGACACTGCCCTTCCTTTCCTTCAAGGAGATTGCAGGCGGAAAGGGGATGTGGGCGTGAAAACAGGCAGTGAAAGCACATTGTGAGAAGTGCTGGATGGAATGCACAGGGACCTGGGGAGCTCAGAGAAGGAACATCTAACCCCAGATGGGGAGGGAAGTGTACGGAGGCGGAGGCGCTGCTCAGGGAACTTGGAAGTTAGCTGAGTGGAGGAAGGGGTGTGGGGCGGGAGGAGGGGAGAGTGTTTCAGGCAAAGCACCAGCCCCTGCGAGGCCCCAGAAGTGCAAGGAACCAAGGACTTTCAGTCTGGAGGGAGAGTAGGGAGGAAAGAAGGAGAGTCGACAGGAGCCACAGAGTAATCAGAGGCCATCAGAGACTTTCAAGGTGAGGGATGCTGTGACCCGATACCCCCTCCCCCAAGATCATTCGGGCTGCTCTGGAGACAAAAGAGAGACAGAGAGACAAATTACAAGTGTCCCAGCAAAAGCCAAGCTGGGCTCAAGCTGAGGAGAGGGGGCACTGAGTCAAAGCCTGTTTCGGAGGCTGATGGGTGTATGTGGGGGACGAGCAAATGGCTCATCAAGCACCCCCGCGAGATTGTTGGTCTGAAAAACAGGGTGATGGTGGCACTGTTTACAGAGGGGGGAAACCTGGAAGAGGAATAAGTTGGGGTGAGGGAAGCTCACTGTGAGATGTTTTACCATCTTTTGACTTTAGGCCTTTTCATGTCCTGGTAAGAGTAATGGGTGGGGAGCGGGGACCCGCTACATAATTTGCAGAGCCCACTGCAAAAGGCAAATGCAGAGTCCCTGTTCAGGAATTATTACGAATTTCAAGATGGCAGGAGCAGAGCATTAAACCAGGCTTGGGCTACACAAGCAATTGTGTATGTCCCTGAGGTCGGCCTCAACAGAGGCACTTATTTTCCCAGGGTCACTTGCAGCTGAGGACCCCTGTGGATGGTATTTAAATAGATGGTCTCTAAAACCATGGCATCAGGTGAGGACGCCTAGGGACAGAGAGCAACAGGGGACCCAACACTGAGCCCTAGGCCATGGAGGAGCAGAATCAAGGGAAAAATGAGAGGAAGCCAGAAATGTAGAAAAAGCAGAAGTGTATAGAATGGTGGAAAGCTCCGGAGGAGAGTGTTTTTCAAGACTGAACTGTTTAATAGCCTCCAGCATTGCTGAGAGGTAGAGGGGTGGGGTCAGGGGTGGGAGGACGAGGCCCTTGGGGGCAGAATTTCTCAAGGTTTAGTGTGCACAAAATCACCTAGGGGTCGTGTCAAACTGCGAATTCTGATTCCTCGGGTCCAGGGAGGTGCCTGAGATTCCATTTTTGTAACAAGCTCCCAGGGGATGCCCATGCTGCTGGTCCATGGAACACACTTTGAGTAGCAAGTCCCTAGGGCTGTGGTTTTCAAATTTGGCTGCATAGTAGCAACACCTGGGGAGACTGACCAGCGTGGAGCACATGAACTAATTAAATCAGAATCTCTAGGGGTGGGACCAAGGTACGGGGACTTTTTAAAGTTTCAGGGGTGATTCTAATGGGTAGCTGAGGTCAAGGACTATTACTGCGGAGTCCAGAGAAAAAGCAAGGGCTTCTTTGTGGTTAAGAAAGCTCTTCCCACTTAACCCTTACTTGCAAATTATCATTATATATTTACATTATATATGATTATCGCTATCATCATTTAATACTATTGTTCTTAGAGTTACCATTTATTGCAAAGTGTTGACATAGGCACTTTACATTCATCATCATCATTGCTGTTGTTATTTTAAAAACAGGAAGAGCTAATTTTATTAAAGAGCTAAGTTTATTGAAGGCTCGCCCTGTACCAGACCCTGTGCTATGTAATTTGCATGCATTATCTTGTTTCACAAATGAAGAAACTGAGGTTCAGAGAGGTTAAGAAAGTTTCCCCTGATTACATAGATAATACGTAGTGGGACAGCTTGCAATCTCAGATCTGCAGTGAATCAAAACCCACATTCTTATTCATTATTCTAGAAAACTGTGTTTCTCAAATGTTCCTGATGATAAAGATGATCTGAGACACTTGTTTGAAAATGCAAATTCCTAGGACCCTCCCCTAAGGAATCTGATTTAGTAGCTCTGCACTGGGACTCGGGTCTCTAGATTTTCACCTCCAGGAGATGTTTATTACCAGGAAAGCTTGGGAAACAGTAACAGTACTATAATAGCTAATGATAGGATTGTGGTGTGTTATTTTATTGTTGATAATTATTCGTTCCTTTCCCTGCAAGAGGATTATACAGCCCCACCCTTGCCCTGCCTCCTGGTAGGCTGGAGAGTAGGTCTCAGCAGGACATGAGAATGTCTAGCATTAGCACTGAGTACAGCAACACCATTTGGCTTGCTCTTCTTGTACTTCTGCGCTCTGGCATAGGAATGACATGTCCCAGGGAGGAGCTGTTCCTTTGACCTGGGTTCCAGAACAAGAAGTCACATGGGGCAGTGCTAACATGCAGTCCTTGTGAGAATAAAGATTTGTTGCTGTAAGCCTTCTAGACTGGCGGGGTGCGGGGAGGCTGGGGAAGGGAGCTGTTTGTTAAATAGCACAGCTGACTGATACAGTATTTATTTGTAACATATAATCATAGTGACATCTATTGAGTACTATTTTTATATGTGAAGCACTATATATATATATGTATATATGTGTGCGTATATATATATATACACATATATATATATATATTATCTCTAATCCTAACAAAAATAAATTATATGCTATGGATTAGTATCTCCATTTTACAGATGAGGAAACTGAAGCTCAAAGAGGTGATGTGACTTGCCTAAAGTCACACTGTCATGATTCCAAAGCTCTTTACCTCACAACTGAACCTTCTTGCCCCCTCCCTTTTTGTCTCTTCCCCACCTGTCCCCTCTACTTTTTGCTAGCATGAGTCTCAAGTGCAACCTGTTGGCAGAAACAGACATTTGCAATATTTAATTCACTTTAATTAAAATATATTTTAGTGGATTTTTTTTTTCTGAGACATAAGTCATTTTGATGGGAATCCATTGGATTTTAATGGGAAACCTATTAGAGGAACATATTGTGGTCTATAATGAAGCTGGGCTGTGTGGAGAACCACCCACAGGTAATTAGAAGCCCTCCAGGCCCTTGGGGAATAAGGTGAACTGAACTTCGGTTTGTTTAAGACAATTAGTGCAGACAATGATCTGGGAATGAATTAAATGGTCCTTGATTAGGAGCAGCTGTGCAGGTGGCATCCTCAGGAAAATGGGACATGCAAGTGGGGCTTTTAAAAAAGAGTGATTATTAGTGCTTATCTCTTTATATTGGCAGCCAGCACTTCCGCCAGGCTGTCAGTTTGATCAAGTGGCTCCATCTCCTCACCCCGCCTCACCATGCTGCCTTTCCTCACTGATACGTGCTCCTCCTGGGTCTGCCAGGGGTCTCCAGGGAGAGACCTGGTAGCAGATGGGTGCGCCCATGTTGGCAGGCCTGGGAGCCTACACTCCCACCGGTAGATGCTTCTCTATTGATTGACACTTCTACACTGGTAGGCTTGGGAACCTCTGTATTTCTCGTGGATGGCTGTTTCTACACTAGTTAGAATGGGTACTTCTAAGCTTACATGCATGTGTGTTTTTATATTTTATATTTCCACTGTGCTCCTAAAAGGAGGCATTGCCCCAGGTCTGGAATGGGCTCATGCTGGAATACTGAGTAAATCCCCATTGGGAGGAATAAATAATAAATATAATAACTATATTAAATAAATATAATAAATAGTGCACTGAGCATGCCAGGAAATTCTGTACGGTAGGAATGAGCACGTTTCTTCTTTCCCCTGAATGGGGGCCTCTACACATGCAGACAGTGCATTTTCGCCGGAAGAGTGGGAAGGCTGCCTGGAAGAAGAGACACCTAAATTGAGTCTTGGTGAGAGTTAGCATGAGGGCACTTCTGTATTGACAGGAATAGAGCTCACAGCTGTGGGCGGAACAAAAGTATCTGCAGTGGTTGAGCTGGGACTGTCCCCAGGGACAGGAACAGGTATGATTATCATAAAAGAAAGAACGGGTGAGTCTACACTGGCAGGGAAGGGTGCTTCGCACAGGCTGAGATGGACGCCTGCATACTCAAATAAGAATCCCTGCATTTGCTAGAATGAGTGTTTCTATGGATGGGAGTGTCTATACTCACAAGGCTGGACACTTCTATGCTGGTAGGGTTAAGTTCTAGGAAGGAATGGAGCTTTTGTGCTGGGAGAGATGGCTGTTTCTCTACTGGTAAGGATGAGGGCTTTTACAATAGTCTCTGAGCGTTTCAAATTCTTGATTAGTAAAACCAGAGCAATTCCGTTAACTTATCCTCAGTCCCAGACCATTCCTTGAGCTTAGGGTGTCTCAGCTCACAGCACAGGGCTACTCTGATCACGATGGAGGACGCAGCCCCATTGTGGGTGGTACGGGGCAGGGAGAGGCATGGAGAGAGGAAGCAGGACCACTGGCCACCTACCTGCTCAAGAGTGGACTAGGAAGAGCCCAGAGTGGATTCCAAGCAACCTTTTTGGTTCTCAGAACCAGTGAGGCCGGAGAGGGTAGCATCCCGGACTCCACACCAACACCAAGCAGCCTTGAGTCTTCCTTAATCCCCTCACAGCTCTAGCTTCTGGCAGGGGCTGCTGTGAGATTCCCCATGAAACCCTGACACGGGGCTGTAGCTAAAACATTGGTCTGGCAGTTTTCCCTCTTTAAGTTGAAGTGTGATGTTGGCAGGCAGTGAGCTGTGGTGGCAGGCTGCCAGAGAGAGCATGTGTTGGAAATCCTTATTCCACGTTGCAGCAATCTGGGGCTCCCCACCCACAAATTGCTCCAGAGCCAGCCAGCCACGGGGGCCGGAGCCTCCAACTGATGGGGAGCAGCCACTGAGATTAGGGGATGATGAGGCAGAGAGGCTTAGAGAAACCAGGGAGAGAGAAAGTTGTGAATAGAGATAATCAGAATGAGATGGAGCCACAGAGAGGTATAGGAACAAAACCACAGCCAGAGAAAAAGACTCAGAGAGACATAGAGACACAAGGTCAGAGAGATCAAAGCGAGAGAGAGAGAGAGAGAGAGAGAGAGAGAGAGAGAGAGAGAGAGAGAGAGAAGACAGAATTTAAAGAAGAAGCACAGGAGATTAGATAAAAATGACAGACCAGGTCTAGTCCTATCTCTTCAAATCAGTTGTAACTGGAAAAATATACGTATTGATGTAAGTGTGTGATATCTGTAACAATGGTAGAACACAAGAAAGAGAGTCCTTAGTGGGCTAGAAACTTTGTGGAATTCTTAAGAGATAGAAAGTAGACAGACTTGGATTGACAGAGGAGCCCATAGCCAAAAACACATGAGGAGAACATCACTGTACAAGCAGGGACTGGTTCCAGGAATGAACCAAGCTCAGAGCCCAGCAAGACCATGCCATACCCAGAGCAGCAGGGGGACCGGGGGAAATCATGGGAGTGAGCAATTGAGAAGCTGCATTTAGAGGAGCCAGTCTCTAATGGCCCATCCCTGTCCAATCGCCTCCTTCCCATTCCTCATGCTGAATAGGGGAGTTTACCCACAAGCCAGAGCAGTGAGTGGGCACATTTGGGTCTGAGAGTTAGGGACATACCCTGGGGGTACCTAGTGATATACTGGGAAGTGGGAAGAAGACCAACCTCCATCACACACCACTGGTGGCACTCCTACATGGTAATCATCACAAATAAGCCCTTGTGGTCAAAACCAGCCGTTAGAGACTGGCAGATAGGGATTCCCAAGCATTTGAGGAAAACCAGCACTATGAAAGAGAGACATCAAACTTAACAAACAGAAGACCTAAGATCCAAGAGAAAAGACTTAAGAGAGCAAACACAAATGAAAAGAAGACTTCTGGGTGATAAAATTGTTTTATATCTTGATTGTGATGGTGGTTACACAATTTCATACAAATACCAACATTCATCAAATGGCACACTTAAAATAAGTGAATTATATAGCATACAAACAATACCTCAATATAAAAGTAGTTTAAAAATCATAAAGACCAACAAAACTGATACCCTTGAAGAGGGAGGGAGGGGAATGGAATTGAGGAGAATGGAACTGAGAAGAGAACACAAAGAATTTATACCAAATTGGCAATATTTTATTTCTTCCTCTTCCTCTTCTTCTTCTTCTTCGCCCAGCCCTGCTTAGCTTCTGAGATCAGACATCGGGCTTGTTCAGGGTGGCATGGCCATAGACCATGGACCGTGGCTCCACTGGGGCATGAACCCAGAACCTTCTGCATGTAAAGCAGACGTGCTAACCACTACACTATGGAACCATGTCCAATTTCTTAAAAATAAAAACATTTAGCAAATATGGCAAGATGTTAATAACTGACAAAGTCAGGTGGTGTGTACAAGTGCGTTTGTTACATTATGTATCCTTATACTTTCCTGTGTTGTTGAAATATTTCAAAATTTTTTTGAAAAAATGAATTAGTGAGTTAACAATAAGCTGAGGGACTCTCTTAGGCTGTAATGCAAAATGACTGAGAGATAAAGAGAATGAAAAAAATATAGTTAAATGGCATAGAGACTAAATCCAGAAGCTTCAACATTTATCTAGTACTTAGTAGGAGCTCCATAAGCAGAGATGGAGAAAAGAAGGTAATCAGTCAATCAACAGGAGAACATTTTCCATAACTGAAGAAGGGTAAAAGTCTACAGGTTCAGAAGATTAATCAAGAGCTAAACTATAAATGAAAGGAAAGAGATTCACCCTTGGGACACAGACTGGTAAAAATTTCTCTTTGGCAACATTGGAAAGTAATTGAAAAGAGCTTCAAATTTATGGAGAAAACTATTTTGATCCTAAGATTCTCTTCTTAACCCAACTAGCCTTTAAAAGTGAGGAGAAATGAAGATGATTTGGACAGACTCGGAAAAAAATTATTATTCACGGACTCTGAAAGAACTACTCAAGAATGTACTGCCATTAAAAACAAAAACAAAAATGAATACAAAACCAATAAGTCATGAGATACAGGAAAGAGCGATTTTTAAAAAACAATAAAACTCTGTGGTTAAGTCTAATTGTTAATGTATAATATAGCAGCTGCAGCCGCAATATCAGTAACCCAGGAAATAAACCCCAGATGATATCAATGTGGGATGTATTCAGGGGTGGGGATTGGGAGTGAAAGTTTTCTTAACTTGTTCAAAGAGAGGCTGTAGATACTGAGGAACTCTAGACATATGTAGAAAAATGCAAGTTTCAATAAGTGCTAAACATTTAAGGGAAAGAGGTTTCTTTTTCCGAGTAAGATATAGTAGGCTATGTCAGGTCAGCCCTCTCACTACATTAACTAGGAAATAAAGAGATAAATTGCAAAATTATATTATTAAAGACATCACAGAGCTGTGGAAATGAGAACTAGATGAACTGAAGCCCAGGGAGGGAAGACCCCTTCCTAGGTGAGTTGGTAATCACCATCTTTTCCCTCCTTGGGAGGGTCTCCTGATTCTCAGTTTGATCTACAGATCTTGTTTGACTGAGGCTGAGAGCCTCTGCTGAAGGAAAGAGAAGACAGCAAAGCTTTTGGTGGTGTTGTGGGGCTTCTATAGTGATTGATACTATAGGATTTCCCAGTGCATGGCCCGTGTTCTCCACAAAACATTTTTTTGAGTTCCAGGGCTGTGAGAAAGGCTGAGTGGCTGGGGCAGAAAATTTTAAAAGGTGGAGTAAAATCTGTGGTTTTATAGCACTCTGTCCCACCCAAGAGGGCTACAAACCCCTAGCCCTCTCCCCACTGAGAGGATTAAATCTCCAAAGGGAAGAACTGAACCTCTCCTGGTCATTTAGGGCTGAGGAGACAAAGACCTTCCAGTTTCCCAGTCAAAAGCCCCAGAGGGCCATACCCAAAGAACAGGAATGAATCAGAGAGAGATAGGCTAAGACTTACTAAAAGTGCAATTCAGTCTTGACCCAGCTCAGTTCATGGTATTGAAGTGATCAGTTCCCCCATCTTATCTGCATAAGAGAGGAATGGGGAAACTTTTATCTGGAGCATCTGTAAAACCTTTACGCACAATGTGTAACACAATTTTAAAAAATTGCCAGACATGTATAGAGGCAGAGAAATGTAACCAAAAATCAATAAAGAAAATAAACAATAGAAACAAACCCACAGATGAACCAAATATTAGAATTGCCAGATAAGGACTTAATAACTATGATAAATGTGTTAAATAAAATAATGCAAAAAAAAAAAAACAAACAAAATAAATGAAAAGATGGATAATTTTAAGATATTTGAAATTTATAAAAATAATCTAATGTGCATTCTAAAAAATATATAAAAACTGAAATTAAAAATTTATTAAATGGGCTTAACAGCAGTTTAGATACAACTGAAGAAGTAATGAGTAAAGTGGAAAATAGGTCAGAATAAAATATTCAGATAAGTCAGAAGCATGGAGAGAGGTAGAAGAATGCAATATACAGAAAAAAAAAACATTTGGGACACAATGAAAGAGAGAAATTTCTTCTCTTTTCTCTATTATAATTTTGTAATTGTAGTTCAAGAATGAGAGTGGAGAGGAAATGGGACAGAAAATATATTTTGAGAAATAATGCCAAACTTCAAAAACTGTGGAAACACAATAACCTCAAAATACAAGAAGTTCAGCGAATTATAAGTAGATAAGAACAATGAAAAACACATCTAAGGGCATTAAAGACAAAGTGTTGAAAACAAAAGATAGAGATCATCCTAAAAGGGGAAAAAGACACAGAGAGACAAAAGACATATTTCCACATTACCTTCAAAGAATTACAGTAAGACTTATAGCTGATTTTTATTAAAAACCACAAGAACCAGAAGACAATGAAATCTTTAAAGTATAGAAAGAAAAAAATCTAGCAATGTAGAATGCTATACACAACAAAAATATCCTTCAAAACAGAAGTTGAAATAATGACATTTCAAATAGACAAAGACTGAATAAGTTGTTTCCAGTTTATTAGGAAAATGAGCTCAGCAGGAAAGAAGGAAGAATAAAGAAAATAGATAAATATAGGGGTAAAAACTATTTATAGCAACGATCATGCAAATGTGTAGTGGAGCTTATAAAATATGTAAAAGCAAAATATATGATGATACCACAAAAATCAGGAAATAATAGAGTTAAACTGCTGTAATTTTTTTTTTTTTTTTGCATTCTTCAGAGAACAGTAAAATGACTAATGCAAGACCCGGAGTTGTGGGACAATATCAAACAGTCTAATATACATGTGACTGGAATCCCAGAATTAGAAAAGAGAAAAAAATCAAGTCAAAAGAAATATTTAAAAAGATAACAACTGAAAATTTCTGAAAATTAATGAAAGATACCAAACCACAGATACAAGAAGCTCAGTCCACCAAGGAGGATCCACTTTTTAAAAGAGAGAGTCGCATCATATTCAAATTGCTGAAAACTAAAGATGAAAATAAAAATCTTAAATCATATAGGCAGTCAGAGATAAAAGTTGCATTACATACAGAACAAAGATGGGAATTACAGCAGACTTCTTGCAGAAACTACCTAAGCTAAAATCTCTTAGGACATCTTTAAATTTTTGAAAGAAAAAATTAAACCTGTCAACTTGGAATTATTTACCTAATGCGAGTATCTTCCAAAAGTTCGGGGGAAATTAATTTTTTTTTTTTAGACAAAACCAGAAAATTTATTACCAGCAGATCCACACTAAAGACATGTTGAAAGAATTTTTTAGATAGAAGGAATGAGATACAAAATCTACACTAAGCTTGAATCTACATTAAGAAATGAAGAGTATTGAAAATAGCACAAATTAAAGTAAATATAAAATTCAATGTATTGTGCGCTTATGGCATACAAAAAAGTAAAATATATAACAAAATAGAACAATGGATGGGCAAGAGGAATTAGAAGTATACTTTGTATGATCCTTACATGACAAATAAAGCAGTATAATCTTCGGGGGAAAAAAGAATCATAAACAAGTATCAAATACTAATTAAGAAGATGTGTGCTAGAGTGCTTAAAGATGAAATGTACCAATGCCTAAAACTTACCTAAAGTGTAAGATAGGTTGATGGTTAAATATTAATACTGAAAAGGGAAGACCAATTATCACCCTTTAAAGACAATCAAAGTAGAAAATCCAAGAGGAAAATAATGAAAAACTGTTATGAACTATTAAGGGATTTCAGTAAAGAGACTGGATGTAAGAACAACACACAAAAATCAATGGCTTTCCTAACCACTGGTATCAACTAATTTTACTACTTCACAGGGAAAATCACAATCACAACAGTGTCAAAAAGTATAAAGTGCTCAGGAATGAACTTAACAAAAAATGTGTACAGCCTCAATGGGAAAAAGTATGTAACTTTATCAACATAAATAAAGGAAGACTTAAAGACTCACAGTGTTTCTGAAGGGGAGGACTTTATATCACACACAAAAAATCCCCTTTTCCAAAATTAATTTATAAATTCAATACAATCCCAATTAAAATTTTAATAGAATTTTTCAAGCTGATTCTAAAGTTTATCGGAGGAGGACACATACAGGAATAGCCAAGAAAGTTTAAAAAGAGAACAATGGAGACTTTGTAAGCTATTCAAACATAAGGTTATTGTTATTATAACATGGCATCGATTAGGGAAGATATGAGTAGAATGATGAAGCACATGAGATTTAAAAAACTAATTACTAAGTTTTAGAAGCAAAAATAAAGGAATATTTTCATAATCTCATGGCAGGAAAACCTCCACTAGAAAAAAGCAAATAGTAAGCCTAAAAGGAAAAGATGAATGTGGAAAAACATATATAAAATTTGTGTATGTACCCTAAAGGCTGGACTAGAATTGGCAAATACAGAACAAACATCCCATTGCTTACTTATTTTCCACCTGTGGCAGACATCATTAATCAATCTCGAAGCAACTTCCTGTTGAACCTATACAAGGTTGTACAGTTATCTCCCATCGAGCACTTGGGCAGCCACTACTAGTCCATTATACTTAGCATAAAAGATGAACTCATTTGACACCCCAAGGATATACAATTCTTCTCTGTGGATGTGACTTATAGGAGGTATTCATGAGCTTCCCAGAACAAAAGGCTTTTGTCAGCAGGAGATCACCCAGAACGCAGCTTTCTCAGAGCTCTCCTTGGTGCTGAAAATTAGCCTGCACTTCCCTACGGGTCCCTGGATTCTGCCACTTTTCACCCTGTCACCATTGTTTACAGGGACCAAGTTTCCCACAGTTTCCAGAGATACGCCTTGTAAACGAACAAGGTACAGACTATGCTAAGGAATAAGAAAAAAAAAAAAAAACAGTTTGGAAAGAAATAATTCAGAAAGAGAAGTGTCAGGATTTGTTTATGAAGGCAGGATCTATCAAGATCAGAACCCAGGTAATTGTGGGAGAAGCTGGGGTGAACTTTAGAGCTTCCTGCAAATCATAAGGGAAGGTTAGGGGGTGAGTAAGGGTGGGAATCCAATGTAATCAACCTAAAGCACGCCTGAGACAGAGTCAAGAGAAGGCATATCTCAGAGACAGAAAATTAGAACAAAATTCAGGTTCTGGGAAAGGTAGGTGAGACAGACTCTTGCTAGCTCATAGATACTTATGTCTTACAGATACTCTTTTTAATCATGTAGTTCAAAGCCCCAGCTCTCTAATCATATGGTCACAGTCAGCCTCCATCCTGAGTCATCTCATTAACATAAACTATCTATAGACACACCCTGAATCACCTTGTTAGCATAAATAATCAGGTATGGTCTGAGGGGCCCACCATAAGTAACAAAAACACTCCTATTACTCAGAAAAGTCAAAAGATTTGATGGTTACCTCCCAGGAACCAGTGACACAAGCTAGCCAAATTGTTTATAATACACTGCCTATATCTTTGCAAATTATCCCTATATTTAGCTCTCATCAATTTACCCAATTTGATGGTGTCGTCTCTTTCCTGCTGTGACTTTCACTGATACAACAAATTAAACACATTACTTCTAGCACTTCCGTTAGTGAGAATTTAGTCATATGGCCATGCCTAGCTGCAAAGGAGTGTGGGAAATATAGTCTCTAATGGTATCCATGTGCCCACCTAAAAAGTCTGCTGCAATGGAAGAAGGAACAAATGTGTCTAAGGGAATAAATAGCAGTCTGCCACCCTGTCTAGGCATTTTAAACATCTTAAAATCTTTGCCAGCTTGATAGGCAAAAGATGGTATTTTGTCATTTTAATTTGCATTTTTCTGCTCACTAGAAAGAATGAACATGTTTTCGTTTTTTATTGGCCATTTGTCTCTATTTTACTGTAATTTATTTTTCAGGTCTTTGGGTCCATTTTTCCATTGACTTTTTAGAGAGTTTTATAGAGCAAATGAACTTTTTTAGGTTTAAAGATAATAACTCTTTCCTGTCAAAAGAACTTTTTAAAAATGGCTCAAAAATGAAATGAAGAAAGTAAATATAAAAGTCGTTAGAAAGACAGACTTTGCTGAGTTTCATGTTGTAAAGTAACTCTATTCTGGCCACTTACTTTTGGGGACTCACAGGCATGTTGCCTTGATCTCTCTGCTCTAGTTCAGGTCTCCACCTGGCAATTTTATGTGCCATTGCCTGTGAGCAGACAAATTATACCTACTGCTGTGTTCTCAGAGAAATGACAAGTCTTCTTTTCTAGAAGGCTTAAACTCTTATTCAGGTGGGCAAAAGGTGGGTCTTGATGTGCAGCCTATTTCCCAAACACTGGAGATTTCCATCACTAGAGAGGTCCAGTGAATTTTGTCCCTTTCGGTGCATGTTCTCAAGCTGCCTACTTTTGAAGAATTCTGGTTAGCTCCATCACCAGGCTGTGACTTCACAAAGCACTACTCTAATGTCGTAGTTTGGGTTCCTTCCAAAATCGAACCTGAGACAAGGACTTGGGACTAAGAATGTAATCATGAGTTAATCCCAGGAGAGCAAGGGAGAAGGAGGAATGAGATAGGGGAGGAAGAAATACCGGGGAAGGTGCACATTGGGCTGGGTGAGTGGCGGCCAGTCTGCTGGGAAACTCTGTAAGATACACCTGAAAATTGTCTCTCTAAAAGACAGTAGACAGAGACGTTTGTCCACTGGCTCCCCCTCTCCCCATTGGTTGAAAGTTGACCACAGCCCTGTCAACTCCCCTATACTTCCAGCTGTCTTGGAAAAACCCTAAGCTGAAATTAGAGGTGAGTCAAGCGGATGTGGTATGGGCCACAAATAACATTGGCTATGTTGCATTTCTTTTTCAATATGTAAATGCCTCAGCCACATACTATGAAAAATGTACACGTTGTATTCTAGGTAGGCTCATTCCCAAAGCTGCAGTGACCTCAGAAATATGGGCTGTGGGGGAGGACTAGAAGTTGGAGCACATGGGAAGGATCTCCAGGTGGCAGAGAGTGAATCAAACTCTGGTGAGGGGTGGGACACAGAATGTGAAGTCATGGAGCTCTGGGCAGCAGCTTGATGCGTTGTAGCCCAGCCTGCAGTTAGGCCAAGGCTGCTGATGCAGCACTCCAGGGCTGAACAGACTGACCTAAAGGCGAGACCACAGTGTCCCGACTGAGGGGTGTTGGGGTAGGGAGGGTCACATACCCCATCAGAACAAGGTAGCCACAGAGCACGAAAAGGGAAATATGTGAGGATGTTCATCTTGGTGATGTTTATTATAGCAATTAAAAAAAAATAAGCTGGCCAATCAAAAAAGCATTGGTTACAAATTATGGTATGACCGTTAAAAATGAAGCCAATTTCTAGGAAATACAGAAGACAGAAGACATGGTGAGCTGCACTGGATCCAATCCAGACTATTGGAAACTCTAAGGTCAAACAGCCAGCATTCCTCAACAGAGAGATTTTAAAGGAACAGGGTAGAGGGGCGATGTGTAGATTAAAAGAACTTAAATGACATATTGAAAAATTTTTAAAGGCTAACTAAACTATACTGTCTAAGTATGTCCTCTTGGGCACTAAAACAACAAAGAAATACAAAGGAATAATTGACGTAAAAATCGGGGTGTAGTTATTTTGTGGGGAAAGAAGTAGTTGCAACTGGGCAGGGTGCAGGGAGGCATCTTGGAGGCTGGCCAAATTCTCTTTCTTGAAACAGGTGGTGGTCACAAGGGTGTTGTTTTATTATTATAATTCATTAAGCTCTACAACTGTGTTGTGTGGCTTCCGTCTCTGTGTTTTACTTTATAATAAAAAGGCTAAAAATAAAACAGGAAAAGGTGTTACAAAAGAATGTTAAATAACATGGGAAGTACTCACACATATTATGTGAAAAGGCAGATTGAAAACCATCAAATATATTATAATGTCATTTTGTGCATGGAGGGATGGATGAATGGACAAATGCACAGCAGATAAATAGATGATGATAGATAGAAAGATAGATGATAGATAGATAGATAGATAGATAGATAGATAGATAGATAGATAGATGATAGGTGGATAGATAGATAGATAGATAGATAGATAGATAGATAGATAGATAGAAGATAGATAGATAGATGATAGATATAGATAGATGATAAACAGATGATAGATAGAGATAATATAAGAGAAATAATTATACACCAAAATAATAGTAGTAGTTAATGTCTGAATGTCTAACTTTTGTTTCTTTCACCTTTTGTACTGTATGAATTTTGAACACTGAGTCTTTCTGTTTCCAATGAGTCATGCAGATAAGTGTTACTTTTGCTTATGTAAAGACGATTGCATTTTAGGGGCGAAAAGAGAATATGGCACATACGGTCACAGGGCAAACCCCATGCCACCTGTCGCTGACCACCCTGCCTTCCTTCCCGTAACTCAGCTGACTGTGTGGTTCCGGCAGGCACGTCCTCCCCCAGCATTTCATAGCAGCCCGTGGGCAATGAGCACTCACTCTGGGCCTCACCCTCTGGCACTGGCTTCTTCCCTCATTGCGTCTACACTGTCAGGATTTCTGTGCCCGCTTAGAGGATGAACACGCTGATGCTCCAGCAGATGAAGTCAACTTGCCTGAGGTTCAAAACCAAGCAGGAATGCACGGTCGGGCTGTTGGAATTCAAAAGTGGATCCTTAATCCTGAAGTTGCACGACTCCACCCACAGGGACTGCTGTCTGGTACCTTTTGCCTTATTTTCTTAATTTTTAAAAATTGTATTTATAATACAATTTGCTCAGAAGAAAGACGCATATGTATGGCTGGTCTTTTTCATTAATATACTCACTCTTTGTAAAGCAGTGAAAAGGTTTTGGCATCCTAAATACTCCTCAAATGACATATTAGGAGAAAACCCTATGTTTTTAAAGATCTTACCTTTCCGGTCGTGGCATCCATGTTGACTCAGGGGAGAACACTAGAGCCACACATGGAAAAGCCGCCCCCGGACCCCTAAGTGTGCCTGGTCCTACAGGCGTTCAAGGCCTATTCAGCAAGGATGGCTGCTGGGTGTCCAGCAGGGGCCAGAGAGTATCTCCAAGGCTGGATAGAGGACCTGGGATCCAGCAGGGGCACAGCCTCTGGGTGGCCTTGGTAAGACCTAGTCTGTCCCTAGATTCTGCCAGGGACACAGGGCTCTCCTGGGAGACTCAGCGCAGAGTCTGGGGTTAGGGGATATTCATCAGAGCTTCAGACTCATCCCCTCCTGAACTTACTGATCCTCCAGTCCCCCGAAGGAGTGGACAGCACTGCCGCCCCCACCAGATCTTCCCAGGACAGTCAGGACACATCCTGGACTCCTTACTCCCTGTCCTCCCCAGCGTGCCCCACCCCTCGCAACTGTCAAGTCCTCCCATGTCGCCCTGTCTCGGAGCTTCTTTCTCTGCCCGGGCCTCCTTACTCAGTGGATGGTTCGCTGCTGTGGCTCCAGGATGGGAAGACATGTTCCCTGAAGACATGGTGAGTGCCCACTGCGTGCCAAGCGCTGGCACCCATCAGCTAATTGGATCCTCACGACCCTGTGAGGCGGATGCTATTATGAACGCCACTTCACAGATGAGCACACTGAGGCCCAGAGCTCCGATGTCAGTTGCCATTTTATGTCAGAGGCCACGTGCTGGAGTGAAGATGGGATTCAAACCCAGGCAGCCTGGATTCAGAGCCATCGCCCCTGGCTTGGAGGCTGAGAACCAAGGCTCAGGCATTGGATGGGTCTGGGTTGCAAGCTGTGTGACCTTAGAAATTGCCTTCATCTCTTAAGTCCCAGTTTCTTCATCTATGTAATGGGGATGCTGAATCACCTTGGGTTGTGGAGAAGGTACGACGAAATAACACACATAAAGCTTAGTGGGGGTTCGTCATTATTTCATTGCTGACTCTCCTTCACACCTCTCATCCCCCTGTGTTCCACCCAGCCGGCCGAGTCATCTTTCTAAAATGCTGTCTTGATCTCATTATTCCCTGATTAAAACCTTCCACATCTCTCCAAGCCTCCTCATTGTTTCAAGATATAATCTCCTCTTTTTACCCTGGAATTCGAAGGCTCCCTGATATGGCCTCTGGTGTTCTGTCCCCCATCCATCCCCTCCCCTGGCTCCTCCTGTGCCCCATGACTCATTCCCCTGCCTTTTCCCTCATGTACCAGGCTCCCCACACTCCCTCACCTGGCCCAGGCTATTCCTGTCTTCTAGAATACATTTCTCCCCCGTGTCTAGTTGGCACTCTTTGGGTCAGACCTCAAGGTTCAAGTTCAAGGTCACCAGCTCTGTGGCTCCCCTTCTCTGCTCAGGTGGATTGGCCAACATTCTCCTCTCTGCTCCTACCTGGTAACACCTTTATTGTTACTCTAATCACGTCTTATGGAACTATGGTTTCTGTCTCCTCTACCAGAATATAAGCTCTTTGTCCAGCTTGAGGTTGGGAGTCCCAAGCGGCCCTACTCCGGGAGCCCTGAGATGCTCTCCAGCCTTTCCATCTGCCTCCCTAGGGGGACAGAGAAGCACCTGCCCAGGGAGGAAGTCCTGGCACCAAGGGCCGGGAGTGCCTCTCATTGGAAGAAGCCTTTGGAGGGATCCACCTAGTTCCCAATGACCCACTTCTCTCCAAGCTGCTCTCCTGCCCAGAGGCAGACCAGCTCCCCCAACATAGCTGCTTAGATGACAGGCGGTGACCGCAAAGGGTCCAGCCGCAGCACAGAGTCACATTCAAAGACACAAAATACAGCCACCAGAGAGAATATTACAAATTCCAGCCTTTAGCTGAATTTCAAGAAGACCATTAAAAGGGATCAGGTTAGAACTCAGAGCAACACTTCTCACCAAACCCAGGCACCTGCTCCACCACCTTCCACACATCCAGTTCCCCACCTCCCCCTCTGCTGTTTTTCTTTCCTCCTCCTCCCTTCTCCCCAGTTCTTGATCATGTAGATCATCTTAGCCTCATGCCTCTCACCTCTTCCCTTTCCTTCCTTTTCTCTGCTCCTGTCTCCCATACCCGTTCTTCCCATTCTTCACAACTCAGTATTGGCGAACCAGTGGCAAATGGTGGGTGAGGGGCAGGGGTAAGGAATGTACCCTAATATGGTACACAAAGGACCTGGCACATTAGGGCCTGGCACTTCCTTCAACTATTCTCTTATTCCTGACACAAGTCTCAGATGCGATTTGCATATCATTAGCATATTTATACTCAGGTCTTGCAGCCTTCCTGTATCACCTGTCTTTTCCCACACTTTGTCAGCCGTTTATAGTTCACAAAGCCCTTCTACGTTCACCGTCTCACTAGAACTTCGTGATCACCCCGTGAGGGTGCTACTAGTAACTGCTCCCATTTTACAGATGAAAAAACTAAAATTCGGAGAAGCTAAACCACCTTCCCCAAGTGCTACTGGCAAGAATTGAACCCAGATCTTCCCGAGTCTAGGACAGAGCTCTTAAACACTACTCTCGACTGTCTTGTAAACTAAATCCTCCCACAGCCGATGCCGAAACCACTGTATTTATATTGACCCACACACGC
>CM053509.1:154970241-154988247 GCA_028627145.1 Eidolon dupreanum | reverse complement strand
GGACCTCTTCTGGCTCAGGGCCTGAGAGAGGCCTCTGAGGGCAATCTCCAACACACCCACCCTCTCTCTGCTGCTGAGCAGGAATGTTGTTGATTTCAGTGCAAAGAACTCATTATTTCACCTTCCAGAACAGAAAGCCCCACATGTGGAGTTAATTCCCCATTCTGACATAGGGCCAGTGTCAGCCAGGATCAGAGTTTTGTTGAATACCCACTGGGCACCACTGTTTCCATCACAGGGTTAATTAGTCCCCATGAGCCTCAGCCAAGGGAGCCTGCATGGGCTGGGAGTCCAGAGGCCCAGATGTTGAATCCACATCGGCCAACGCCTGTCTGGGTGAGCCTCATTAGACGAGGCCCTTCTTCTCTTCTCCGAGTCTCAGTTTTCCCATCTGCAAAATGAGCAGGTAAACCTAAACGATCCTCAAAGTCCTAACCAACTGTAACTTTTCATGATGTTCTGTGATGCTGATATTCTCTAACTGTCTCGGGTGACGTTCTAAGTCATTCCATGACATTTACAGCCATCTACTGCATTCTCTGATGACATCGGAAGGCAGTCCTTCACGTTCTATGACATTTACAACTGTCTACAGCACTCTATGACATCTTTTGACATTTACTACAATTTATGACATTTACAAGAATTCACGGTATCCTGTGGCATTCTATGACTTTCCGGAGCATTTTACAACATTCCTTGACATTCAATAGCACCCTATGGCATTCTAGCCACGATATTCTGTGGCATTCTGTGACATTCTAAATTTATACCATGTGGGTTTGTCCCTCCTCCAAGGTGCCTCTCTGACAGCCCAAGAAGCCATATCCCCCATCAGGACCCTCCTTCAAATCTCCTTTTGCCCAAGGTACACGACCTCTCATGGTCAGAGGTCCTTCAGCATGGGCCTCTAGAGTCACCTGGCCATTCCAGGATCCTGATCTGGGCTTCAAGGTTGGAGGGGATGATCTCCATCAACGATTCTCTCCTTGGGGTGTTGTGCTCCCAAAGAAATCATTCTCTCCTTCCCTGCTGCCACCAAACTATTCCAATTAACAGCTCCTTCCTTCAGGACAAGGGCGTCTCTTTGGCAGAGTATTAAACTAAAGCGTACCAGATATTGGAAAAACTCTGACTGATGAGGATGGCAATTTTGTGTGGTTCTACTTAGTGCAACAGAAAGAATATGAGTTTGGGACTCTGTCCCAGGAAAAAATACCAGTGCTGCTATTTCTTAGCTGTGAAACTTTGGGGAACCTCACCAGGCCTCACTTTCCTCGCCCATAAATGGACCTAATGACTTCTTATGCAAGGGGTCAGTAGAGGATTCAGTGAAACACAGGTATAGAGTAAGGCCAAAAATTTGAAACGGAATCATCAGAAGGCATCAGAGATCTTCCTTCTCTGTATTTCCTTCCCTTGAAACAACAGTGAAACGGTTCATGCATGAGATGGCACTAGTTGAAGAAGAAGACGACCTAGAGTTTGGTCTTGGACCAGCTGCCTCCTCACTGTGTACCTCAGAGACTTCCGTAGACCTCTGCTTTCCCGTCTGTAAAATGGCATGGGAGACACTCAGATCAACTTGGGGACCTTCTGGTTCTGAAGGCCTGGGCTTCTGTGGCTAGGGAGGGGAGGAGGACAGAACAGGGAATCTTGAAGTGTGGTGGGGCAGGCATTGGGGAGCAATGAGTCACCACAGCCTGTGAGGAAGGGGCGCTGGAAAATGGGAGGAGGTCAGACCTGAAGAAGTGGTGCTTTCTAAGCATTACGAGATGACAGGCTTGGTTGTGATGCTACTCCTCCACAGCGTTGTAGGAGAATGACCCCACAGTCTCCGTTCTCCAGCTAAGGGGTGGACAGGGACAGGTATCCCATCTCGTGGGCGGTATGGTCTCCAGCCCTCCAGACGCTTGAGTGGCGGGGACTCGAGCTGGTGCAGAAATCTTAAGAGACTGCGCCCCCTGGTGGCCAGGCTTTGTCATTGCAACACAGCCTCGGCCTGGAGAAGTTCATTCACCTGCTAACCAGTGGCTTGGTCTTAGGGGAGCAAATTTCTTTCCCAGAGCTTGGGAAGAAGATGACTCAAGTTTGGGCAAGCCTGTATGGTAGAAGACTGGTAAGGACCCTTCATTAACCTTTTCAACAAAGTTTATTGAGAGCCTACTGCATGCCAGGCAGCGTGTTGGGCTCTCCCACCCACTGTTAAACAAGAGGAGCCCAAGTCTGGGAGGAGCTCACGAAGTCCAGGGCTCCAGGGCTGACCGAGGACCTACTATGTGTCCAGTTCCTAACTCCAGAACTTCTCACAACAATCCTGCGAGGTGAGAATTATCATCCCTGTTTTACAAGTGAGGAAATGGAGGCCAAAGACCCCATAGCTGTAAGGAGTAGAACCGGGCTTCATTCTTAGCTCCAGATCATTCCAAAGCTGCCCATCACATGAGACTTGTGCAGTAGGAAGAGCCCATGAGCCCAGTCAAGTCACCCATCCCAGGCAGCCTCCTTTGGGGAATGGGGGCCCGTGAGGTGCCTGTGGTTTCAACAAGTCTGAGTGTGTCCTGATGCCCATGCCCTGTGCCCAATGGGACCTTCTTCCAAAGAGTGGGGGATGCTCCCCAAGAAGCAGGCGTCCCTGGAGCCCAAGCATTGTTCCCATTGTCTCAGCCTTCTCTTTGTCTCAGCAGCATCCGGGGCTCGCTCCTGCCCTGGCGGAGATGGGGGCCAGCTGCCTGGAGAGCCGGCCGCATGGCTGCTGCCGCTCATTAGAGCCCTCACAAATGCCTCTCTCACGGGACTCCCCACCCCAGGGTCTAAGGGAGAGTTTGACACAAGCTAAAAATAGCTGCTGTTTTGTTCTTCCGTTGGAGGGGAGGGGCTGGCAGAGGGGCGCCAGCTCCCCTTAATGACCTGCCCACAAAGAACAAAGCCTTTTCTCCGCATTTGCTCTGCTTCCCCAGCGCCCTGGCCTCCTCCACTCTCTGAGGTGGAGCCTGAATGGTGGTCCAGCAGGCAGAGGCAGGGCCCGGGCCCTGGGCCATGACAACCCAGGCCCCAGGCTGGACCGAGGCAGTACACAGGGTGCAGTGGGGCCTATGGGCGGAGCCTATTGGGGTGGAGCCTGCACGTTTCAGTGACATTGTGTGTGATGTTATACCATACAGCACAACTAATAGAGTATGGGATGACAAATCACTGTGCGTGGCTAGTTGTAGGCAAGTGACTATGGGATTGTGTGTGACTGAGCTGGGGACGCAGTATAACTGTGTGCACGTGACACCATGAGTGAGTGTTGGCTGTTCATAGCGAGCCTCACTTTGTGCAGGTGACACCGCATATGTTGGTTTGACATGGGGTGATGGGGCTGACTCTGCAGGCGACACTGTGTGTGACTCTGTGACTGTTTGCAGGTGACGGTGACTAACTCATGTCAGGAAGCCGTAGCAGCTCCCGTTGCCCCTCGCAAGCCTGGCACGACTTCAAATCTCTGTCTCGCTGGGCAGGTCATGGAGCCTCCTCCTTAGGGCTCCTCTCGCCCCAGGGCTCCGGTTTCTCTTCTGCTCGCCTCCTGCTGCCTTTCTCTCCAGGCATCTCGCTGCATCTGTGCCGTCCGTGGTGTGCTGGACTCTGGGGGGTTGGGTAGATGTGGCCGTACACCACTGGCCCAGAAATAAACACACCACACTCCTGCTGAACCTGTCCAGGAAGGAGGAGACCAGAATGGGGCTCGGGGAATGGTCAGGGGATCTCGGCTTCCTCTGTAAGCTTTGGGTTCATCTCTCAGAGAGAGAACATGTGCCTATATTAATTGTAAAAAGAATTGTAATTGTAATTGTAAAAAGAATCGAAGCAGATGTGACAAAAAAGTTATGTTGTTAATCTAGGTGGTATGACTTGATTATGAGTGATTAGTATGCTGTTCTCCTGATTTTCCTGACTTTTTCATCTCTCAAAATAAACCAAAGCAATATATGGGCATGATAGAGTTTGTTATTCACAAAATTTCACATTAATTTTGAATCAGGTGCTGTGAGGAGTACTTTATGGAAAATTTCTCATTGAATATTTACCACATATATTAACCAAACATATTACCACAATCCCAGTAAGGAAGTATTATCACCCTTCTCCATTTTATAGGTGGGGAAACTGAGGCCCAGAGACTCTATGACAAGTCTGCTGGCTCTCACTTCAACTTCCACACCCTGTGGGAGCTCAGGAAAGCTCAGAATCTCCCTCTGCTTGGTAGCCCTGCCACTAAGGGATGAGACCTGTGTCTCATGGATTAGTTATCTATGCTGCATAACAAATTACCCCACAATAATTGTTGACTGTCTCTCATGGTGTCTCTGAGTCAGGAGTTTTGGAGTGGCTTGGCTGGACATCTCTGGTTGATGTTGGAGGGCCGTAGTTATCTGAAGGTTTGACTGGGAGTGGAGGATCCACCCCCAGGCTGACTCATCCACATTTCTAAGAAGCTGGCGAAGCTGTCAGTCCCCCTCTATGGGCCTCTCCACAGGATGACTCGGGCTTCCTCCCAGCATGGTTACCAGGAGAACCAAGTAGAAGCTATATCATCTTTCTTCTGACTCAGCCTTGAAGTTACACAACATCGCTTCTGCAGTATTCCGTTGGCCACAGATTTGGGTTCCCGAAGCTCAGAGTTTCTCTCCTATAACACAATCCACTGTGTGTGTGTGTGCAGGTGATTTCCAAGTCTCTTCATGTTGATCTGTGGAAATTGAAGCTTGAGTGATAAAAACAATATTGATATTGCAGTTACTGCTGTTGCTGTGAGTAATGAACTGTTCTCTGTTTCTGACCCAGGAATCTTGTGTCTTCTGCCAGCATCCAAGAAGTGGAAGAAGCTAACTTTCTAGCTTGCAAGTACTGTAAAATCTCAGATCCTGCACAGTTCTAGACAATCCTCCCTACAATGAATCAGGGCTTAGCCTGATAAAATTTATAACACTTCTTTCTGAAATACTTGACCACATATCTAGCCCGTTTTACTATTGAAATGCTGTTATTTTCTTATTTGTTTGCAGGAACTTTTTCTATCTAATAGATATTACCCTTTACTACAGTATAGATATTTATTTCCATAAGTATAGATACTTACCTTTTAAACTTCCTTGATTCCTTTTACTGCACAAAATATTTAATTTTTATGGAGTTGAATCTGTTTATCATTTTCTTTATAACTTCTGGGTTTTGTGTCTTTCTTGCACAAGCCCTTTACGGAGTAAAGATGTTAACCCTTTCAGTAAGGATGGGTTTTGCTTTCTGAACATTGTCTGATGCTGCATATAATTTGAGGTCCTGAGCCTACAGCCAAAGGAGGTCGCCTCCCCCTACCCCCAGCCTGGCACAGGAGTAGGGAGAATCCCAGAGGGTAACGATGGAGGCAGAAAGGCCCCCCTAGTGATGTTTGTTGAACAAAACAAGCTGAACTCCTGGTAGCAGGTCCCTTTGGAAGGGCAAAGCTTCTTAAGAGGCCCCTAGGGGGAGCCTGGGAGGAGCTACTCTGTGATGTTTGGCTGCTTGGGAGCCTGTAGGAGGAGCTTGAGCCTGCAGCTATCAGCCCTGCTTCTCTCCGTGGCTCTGCCAGCACACACTCATAGCCGCTCGCAATCATTGCCAGCCCAAAACACCAAACACGGCTGAAACAGACATTCATGGACACGAGGAAACACAATAAAAGATGCACACGTGTGCATACTCACATGAGCACACACGCCATGTGCCCCTATTCCAAATTGCTCACATGGACACACATAGGATGCCCACACGTGCACAGCACATGTGTATGTGTGCATAAATACACATAGATGCACATGCAGGTCCATCCAGGTACAGCCCTGCCAAGACACGCAGTCTGTGCGTGTGCACACGTACCCAAACGTATGCACCTGTTGCTCAGTCAGGATCCCGGATGAGAAGAAATCGGCACTCAAACGAGGTGAGAAAAAGTTAATAAGGGGCCATTGACAAAGGTGAGGGCAGGGTGAAGGGAAGCTTAAAGGCAAGAGTGATACATCTAGGGGCTGGCTAGCAACAGCAGGGCTCCGGGGCGTCAACGCTGGGCCTGAAGGCTCAGACGAAAGAGTAATTGTGGAAACTGGTGAGAGCTGTAGCTTTGCAGAGGACTGCCCAACCTGTCCATCCCGCCCTCTGATCTGGCTGGGCCTTGCGTTGGCCAAACACAGCTAGAGGACAACCAAGAGTCTAGTCGATGTGCTCCTAGGGTCAGTCTCCTTGCGGAGCACAGAGCAGGGGGGAGAAGGGATCTGGAGGGGCAGACAGAGGGGACCAGAGGGGCACTCGCATGCATGCACACAGAGACAGGCATAATGCACACGTGTTCATGTGGACACGGAGGCGCCCGCACGCAGTTTAGAGCTACGTCCACACGAGCTCAGACACCCACAGACCCACAGATGCCCGAGAGGAAGGCTGAAAGCCCTGCCTGAGCCCTAAGGGGGCCCCTCCTTTTTCTTCTCTCCCTCCCCGCTCCTTCCCCAACCCCCACCCCGAGCCTAGAGCCAGCTCTATGCTGAGCTCTTTGTTACTCTTGGCAAAGACCGAATCTCAGCGGGATAATGGGCCGGCCAGGCCTGCACAAATCAAGGGCTCTTTGGGGGCCTTTCAGAGGCCTGGCCTGCCTGAGTGACAGCTGAATTGAGTCCAGACTGGGCAGGGGGAGGCTCTCCTGGAGTCAGGCCCTGCAGCCACAGAGCTGGGAGGTCTCCAAGCTCCTGCTTGACTACCCCCCACTTTCCCCATCCCAGTGACTCCCCTACAGGGTCACCTGGCCCAAGCCAGTGAAGCTGGGGCCCCCTCATTCCACACAGAGCCTTACTCCTCATCCCCATCCAGCCCACCCCCAAATCCTATCCGTCTTACCTTCTCATCCCCACAGCTGCCACCACCCTAGTCCCGGTCTCCTCATCTTTGGCCTGGACACCAGCAGGAACAGCCTGCTTCCAGGGAGCTGCCACTCCCAGCCAGAGGAACTTATTGGAAATGTAAATCAAATCATTTTCCTTTCCTGCTTAAGATCCTTCAATGATTCTCCATACCCATCTTCAGATAAAGTCCCAAGTCAGCCTCATCTTGCACCATCTGCTCCCTGTCCCCATTCCCAGCCTCAGAGCTCACTAGCAGCACCCCTCCCATCACCCCCCCCCCCCCAGTTCTCTAGGTGTGCAGAGTTCTCTGCTTCCCCTGGGCCTTTGCACATGCTGTTCTATCTGCTGAGAGGCCTTTACCTCAATCCTCCATCTACTGACTCTTCTCAAACTAGAGCTTCTTGAACTCACTGTGGGATAGGGTCAAGTGGGTATTTTTTCTCCCTTCCAACCCATTGTGGAAAAACACTTTTATAAAATATAATAAAAATGAGCTACTGGAATAAGCAAAATGACAAAGCAAAGTGAGATATGACCATCTCGGAGAATAGTTGTTTCTTGTCAAGTTAAATATTCACTTTCCATGGGACCCAGCAACCCCACTCCTAGGTGTATACCCAAGAGACAGGAAGACATACGGACACCCAAAACCTGTAGGAGAATGTTTGCAGTGCTTTTATTATGTATAATCACCCCAAACCGGAAACAACTCAAACGTCCTTCGATGGTGAATGGATAAACAATCTGCGGCCCACCCAGACATTGGAGTACTACTCAGCAAGGAGAGAAGCCCTGAGACACATCATGCGAAGTGAGAGGAGTCAGACTCAAAAGTCCGCATTCCGTATGATTCCATTGAAATGGCATTCTGGGAAAAAAAACAAAACTGGAGGGACCCAAAACGGACCAGTGGTTCTCAAGGGCCGGTTTTTGGGAGAAGGCAGCACTAATGACCAAGGAGCACGAAGGAACTTTTGGGTGTGACGAGCTATTATTCTGTGTCCCGATTGCGGTTGGAGTTACATGATCGCATGCGTTTGTCAAAACTCAAACGACTCCAGGGGGCGGATTTCACTATGTGTAATAAATCTGACTTTTAAAAAATGCAAATACAAGCTCCATTTTTTTTATTGTAGTAAATCCACACGACATAAAGTTTACCATTCTCACCCTTTCCAGGTCGGTGGCATTAAGTGCATTCACATTGTGGTACAGGCATCTCCACCGTCCACCTCCAGAAAATCTTTTCGTCTTGCAAAACTGAAACTGCACCCATTAAACCGTAACTCCCATTCTCCCTCCCTCCCGCCCCTGGCAACCACTCTCCTACTTTCTGTCTCTATGAATTCCACTAGTCTAGGTGAAATCATACAGTATTTGTCTTTCTGTGTCACTCAGCATAATGTTCTCAAGGTCCATCCATGTTGTAGCATGTGTCAGAATTTCCTTCATTTTACAGGCTGAACAATATTCTGTTATAGGGATACACCATTTGGCAATTATGAATCATGTCGCTATGAACATCAATGTAAAGATGCAAGCCTCATTTTAAACATTATTAGGTTCATCAGACAAAAAAATTACTTTGTCCATTTGCTAAGCACTTATTCTCAACTTCATTATCTATCTCACTTGCTTGCCTTATGAAGAGCACAGCTAGCCTGGCCCCTGGGCTGGTGGACTCTACTTTTCAGAGGTCCTAATTATCTCCCACAATTCCCTGGGGGCATCACACCCACTGGGTTGACCTGTTTGCAATCTAGAGCTCCCTGAGGTAGGACTTGGTCTGAGGCTTCTCTGTCTACCACACTGGGGTTAGGTCAAGCCCAGGCAAGGGGCTCAGAGAAAATACAGCCAAATGCAATCCTCCTGGGTCTGGGGGCCATGAGGGAGCAGGGACTCAAACCCACATCCATCTGACTTCCAGGACCATGTTCTTTGCTGCTGGGTACACACAGGAACAATAGCCCTGAGCCGGAGGCAGGATTTGAGACCTGCCCCTCTCTAGCTGTCACACTCAGTATTCTTTCAGCTTACAGAGACTTCCACTCCCTTCCAAGGTCGAGATGGAGTCGCTCAGTCAAGAAGTACTAGCTGTTGTCTGCCTTGTGTTGGCCCTTGGTCTGTGGGCTGGGACACGCAGATGCACGATCGTGGATGCTAACAGGTGTGCGCACAGACATCTGCACATGTGTGCACCACACACATATTACCCAGGTATAGGGGGTTCGATACATGCATGTCCGAGTTCCAGAAAACACAAAATTTGGTTTTTTAAAAGAACAATCATCGTTTTCAAATACCGGGGCTAAGGGAAGGAGGTTTTAAAGAATGTTAGGAGCTTAAATCTCACTCCTAGTGGTCGCCCTGGCACCTGAGCTTCCAGGGGATCGTGGAAAATTTTTAAAAAAGAAGAAGCTAAAACGAGACACATACCCACACTGACACATGTGCTTACACATAAACACACATGGCTAAGTACACTTAACCCCAGGCTGGCCCATCGACCAACGCTTAGAAATACCCATCAACACACACGATGCAAGTAATAACTGCAAATATTTATTAAGTGTTTTATATGAACCAGGCCCTGTGCTAAGTGCTTTACATACACTGCTTTACTTAATCCCCTGGCAAAGAAATTACCCCCATGTTACAGATGAGGAAAATAAGGCTCTGAGAAGTGTAGTGATTTGCCCAAGGTAACAGAGCTAGGAAGTGGCTGAGCTAGGATTTGAACCCCAGTGGGTAAAAGTCCAAGGCCAGAGTGAATAACCATTAGGCTACTTGCTGGCACACAACTGCGTACATCACAAACTCATGAATTTACACACAGATCACATGCACTGACTCACTGATACGCACACACGTGTACGTGACCCCCACATATGGCATAATTGTGCACAGAGGCACACATGTACACTTAAACAGAGAGTCGATATCAGCAGACTCACAGCCTCACATTTGCACGTAGACCACATGTGGTGGCACACACTGAGTTTACTGGCAGGAGCCTGTGCAGAGCCAAGTCCGAGACTCAGTGTGGGCCCTGGCACAGACTTCCCGCCCCTCCCTGCCTGCCTTGTCCCCTCTGGCAGGTAAGAACTCGAGGGCTGGGCAATGTCGCCTTGAGTCCTGCCAGCTGGTGGCTCAAATCCTCTGGGAACGGGCTGCTGCCTTCTGCTCCCATCGCCAGGTAAGCAGAGCCACCCTGGGGGCCAGCATCACAAAGCACCACACCTGGGCCCCTCCCAGGAGAGGCTGAGCTCAGGAAACCTCCAGGTGGCCGCCACAGCGGTGCTCCCCAGCCCCAGTCTACAACTCCTGCTGCTCACAGCTCCCTCTCCAGCCACAGGTGTCAACTATAGAGACCTTGTCCCCCACCTCTTCTGCTTCACCTTTCATTTATCCACCCAAGAAACTCACACCCCAGGGCACAGGGGGCCCTGGGGAGCAGAGAGCAGCAATACCTCCCGGGCTGGGGGCCAAGGAAGGCTTCCCGAAGAAAGCGTGTCTAAGCTGAAGGTGGAATAGGAATGAGGGGTGAGTCAGAGCCAGGGAGAGTTTTACCTCAGGGGGCGGCATGTGCGAAGTCTCACAAGTGAGAGAAAATAACACCTTTGGGGACTTGCAATTGATTCATCAGGAAGGAAGGGGAACAAAAGGGATGGCAGCGTGATCAAAAGCCTTGGTTGGCAGTGCTTTGTGCCTTGTGAGACTGGGCCTTCTTGGGGGGACAGGGGTGAGCTCAGAAGCACAAAGACCTAGGGCAGCTGCCGGGGTGGCCACTAATTCAGGCCTTGCTTCCATGGCCTCCAGACCACAGATTACAGCCACCAATGCTGTCTCAGACCCAGAGTACTGGCTCATTGTCCTGGGGCCACCTGACAGCCCAGGGCTGGCCTCTGAGCCAGGCGAGTGATAACTGTTATGGGGATATCACTATTTCTATTTTACAAATGAGGAAACTTGAGTCTTGCAGAGGCAATTTCTTAAAGCAAGAACATGATCCGGAGCCAGCCAGGAGAAGGAAGATCCCTCTGGGAGGACTGTGTGAGGATCGGGGAGGAGCAGGGAAGAATTCGCAGGATTAAGGGGTCCAGAAAAGAGATTCAGCAATTGGGATCAGATTTCCTTCGATGGGAGTGTCTCTGGTCTTTGGGGTGACCTCTGAGGCACTCTTTTGCTTTGCTTCATGCCAATCCCACCTTCAGCTCCCTCCCCATACCCACCCCACCTCCATGTCCTTGTAGACAGCCCTCCCAAATCTTTCTAAGAATCCTAGAGAATGCCATTAATTTGCACAGTTCTCAAGTCATTTCCCTGTGAGGTGAATTTATGGCTGTGACTGGGATGACTCTGTCCCAGTGAGAAAAAGAGAACTCCCTGAAGCCCTCTCTCGGCCCAGCTTCCATCCTGGCCTCTTCTTGAGCCCTCCTAGGTCTTTGTCCCTCAGGGGGCCAACAACCCCAGGCCATGACACAGTGAGTGCAGTATTAGGAATTACACAGTCTAGAGTTTTCATCCTGATTCAGACCTAGAACCAGCTCTGCAACCTCAAAAAGCCCCGTTCCCTCTCTGGGTCTCAGTTTCATCACCCGTAAAAATGGAGATGGTTGTAACTACCTCAGGATGGTTCGTTATGAGGTTGAGGACTGCATGGGAAATGTATGAAGATGGCCAAGTGCCCTACCTAGCTCTTAGTAAAGGCTCTAAACATAGAAGATGATTTTTAGGGAGCTCCATACTTTTGTGGGAAAGAATCAAAATTCTTTAGCTCAGAATTCAAAGCTCTTCTAAATCAGACCTCATTCCAGCTCTTCAGTGGTATCTTTCCCATGGGCTCCACAGTGGGGCTCAGGGAGCAGGGGGTGCTAGATGTCAACGGGGTTGCACCCACTGGAGAAGGGGGTCTGAGACAGTGAATGTTGTCATAACCCTCTGCTAGTCTGAAAAGGCTCTGGGGTGGGGGGTCAGAGCCTGTGAGTGGAGGTATCTGTGCTTCCATCTTAGGTGGCCTGTATGACACCTCCTCGCCTTTATCGGCTAGGGCTGCCACGACCAGAGCCTTGGCCATTTCTTGAAAGCAGGCATGTGGCTGGGGGTGAATAGGACACTTCATTTCCCAGGTGCCCTGCTCCCAGGACTAAGGGACCCACAAATCAGGCCCTCACTGGGCTCAGCCCAAGATCACCTGTGCTGGATGATCGCCCTAGAGAGATCGAGGGTGGACTCACCACTGTTGGGAGAATAGGGGCTGGGAGGTCTTTGGGGTACATGGAGGTAGAACGGAAGAGGGACTAGATCACTAGCCAGATCATTCTAGATTCAAATCCCAGCTCTATTACTCGCTGTGTGCATGAAGACAAGATGCCCTTCATCGCTGATCTTCAGTCTCTGTGTCTGTGAAACAGAGGAACTGACATCTACATTGCAGACCCATTGGATGTATGAATTAGGTGACATACGTACAGCATTGGAATGGCATCTGGCACATAGCCGACTTGATAAATGTACTCTTCTCCCAGCTGTTAGCGCTAGTACCCAGGACAGCTCTCCACCCTTGCCTGTTTGGCTGCTGTCCACGGTGCTGATAAAAGATTACAGTCTCTCTCACTCTCTCCCCATTTCTCCACATCCTTGACCTCCGTGACATTCTCTGAGGTCTTGAAGATCAGGGAGAGAGCACTGTGCTTTCACTAGTTTCTCTCAAACTGCATAGCCAGGCTTTAACTACAGCTGTAAAGGAAAGGTTATTGTTCTCATGGTGGGTAGCTGTGTGTCTCTTTTTCCTCCTGTATATTCCACCAACTTCCCCTTATGTTGGATCCAAGAGCCCCAGCTTAATAAGTAGAGTTATAACAAAAATAAGAATGAAGCACAATAATATTTATTGATCGTCGGTTGTTAACCAAGCCTTCCAATCACTCCAATCTCATAGACCACTGTCTAGAATCCAAATATTTTCCACAACACCTGAAAAATTATTGCCTCTTTTTACTCCTTTACAGTCTGGGTAATATGTAGAAAGAAGCACCAGGGCTCCCAATTCTTCAAGTTCCTACCCATTACTCCACGCAAGAATGTGGTCATAGTCACGATGATTTTTCACGCGTCTTCCAGCGGGATGAGTCAAGTACACACACAGCAGGAAAAGAGCATGGGATTTGGAGTCAGCCAGGCCTGAGTTGAAGTCCCAGCTCTGACACTCACTGGCTCTGTGATCTGGGCAATATCCCTGAGCCACAGTATTCTCATCTGTAAAGTTAGCAATTGCATCACCTCCATGGGGTTACTGGAAAAGCCAAAGGAGATGTTTTTCCTAAAGTGTTTACTTATCTCTCAGTAAATGCTTCATAAGTTGGTAGCTATTATTCTTTCTGGCATCTGACTCTGAGTCTCTCAAAGAGGAAACATCAATTTCCATGTGTCCCTCACTGGAAAGTCAGCTGCAGACTCTTTAATGTGTGGGTCCCCTGGGGGCATGGCTTTCTCCCTCCCCCATGGGCTGTTGTACCTACCAGAGCAAAAGCTTCCTCCTCTTTATTCCCCTCTTTAGTATAACATCCATCCCCTTCTTCCTGTCCTTATCAATTTTTGTTTGGTTCAAGTCTTCCTCTTCTGAATCTCATACGAAGTTTGGTTAGTATCTATTTGAGACAGACAGGCAACCCTGGGTTTGAATCCAGGCTCAGCATTGCAAGCTGTGGCACTTTAGGCAAGTCACTTAACCTCTCTAGCCTCAGTTTCCTCATCTGTAAAATGATGATGATAATCCCCCCTTCCTCCTGACACTGTTGCAAAGAACAAAGAAGAAAATGCATTAAAAGCCTTAGCACAGATGCACATGGCTTGCAAGTTTCCAATACCTATTAGGTATTATTATTGTTTTTCTTGGTTTCCTGATTTTTGTTCCTGTCATTCTTTTCTAGGCATGCTCTTCCTCCTCCCTGCTGTCCCCTCTTCAGAAGCAGAGTGAATACCTGTATTTGGAGCCTTTCTAGTGTACTCTTATCTGGGAGAAAGATATACATGGAGCACACTTTTTGTCTTCTGGGACCCTTTATCTCTTACCGTGAGTTGAGATCTTAAGAAGAATTCTCAGCCTTCGTGGTTGTCATTGTTATGGTGTGTGTGTGTGTGTGTGTGTGTGTGTGCGCACGCGTGTGCATAAGATCGTGTGTATGTATGTCTATCTGTGAGTGTAGAAATAGGTGTGTCATCTGAGTGTGTGTGACTTTTATGGATTGCGCATGTCATTGGGTATGCAAGAATATGCACAGAAGAGAGATAGTCGTGCGTGTAAGTTTGTGCATATGTGTGTGGTGGGGGTGCAGCTACTGGAGTTGATGCCAGCTCTTCAGCCATCTGCAGGCTTGAGGGGTCCTGGGCAATTCACAGGGTTGCTGGTTGCCAGCACCTGCTACTCTGAGCAGTGTCCCCGGCCTGTCATTTTGGGAATAACCATGCTTCAATGACTCACAGTTCTGCTTGCTCAGAATTTCTCAGAGCAGGGGATTATGAAAAGATTTGCCAAACACACCAGCGGTCCTGGGAAGGTGGTTAGCTTTTTTAAGGAAAAGTTTCTCAGTACTTTTTAAACCACTTGGTTTGAACCCCCTGTTTACAGTGAGTGTTTAATTACCCGTGATTCTTCTCTGTTTATTAAAGCAACTCTCCTAAGGGACCATGTCTTGACAATACAGGGTCGGTCATTAATTTGCATTAATTTGAAAGTAATAAAATTTTTGCAGTATCCCATAATTCAGACTTATCACTATTCCCCCAATTATTCCAAATCAGGAAAGTTCTATTATTTAACAGCAATACATACGATACTCAAGGGAAATAATTTTCATGTCACCATTTAGAATTCAATACAATAACGTAACTTGGTACGATCCCTTCATCTGGGCAGAGCTGAATTTTTTTCAAAGCGCTGAGCCATCTATTGTTTTCTATGATTCACGGAACAGGTCCGGAGTTGTGGTGCCTATTTTTCAGAGGGAAATGGATGCTCACAGTGGCGAAGAGAGCTGCAAACCAGGCTCACAGAGCCAAGGAGTGAAGGCCATCGGAATTCAATCCCGGGGTCTCAGTGACCTCAGTTTCTCAAAACACACTGAGTTGACCCCAGAAAAAGCCAGAAGGAACCCTCACCTTTGGTTGTGGGAGCAGGAAATATATAGTTTTCAATAGTTTGTCAGTTAGATAGCAAGAAGTAGAGAGATTTTAGCAACGGGAAGAAATTTCTCAAAAACAGTTTGCTCCTTGCTTCCTTCCATCTCCTCTGCCTGTGCTCGGACATCCTAAACACCTATGTGCTGGGCCTTGTGTTGGGCCTAAAGACTGGCTCCCAAGTGGATCTGTCAGCTGAGCTCAAGGACCTCACAGTCTAATGAGGGGAGGTGAAGGTATATAAAACAGTTATTCCAGCCTGGCATGACCTGTGGGGGCAGAGTGGGCTGTGCAAGGGAGCCTGGCAGCACAGAAAAGGGTGACTGGTGCACCCTGTGGGATGAGGGGCAGGGAAGGGAGTTAAGATGGACCTGAGTTAGCCAGGCAAGGTGCTATGGGCTGAATTGTGTCCCCCAGGAATTCATATTGAAGTCCTAACCCACCAGTACCTCAAAATGTAACCGTATTTTGAGATAGGTTCTTTGAAAAGGTAGTTAAGGTAAAATGAGGTCATATGGGTGGACCCGAATTCAATATGACTGGTGTCCTTTTAAGAAGAGGAAATTAAGACACAAGCAAGGTAAAGAGAAAAGACCATATGAGGACACAGGGAGAAGACAGCTGTCTACAAACCGAGGAGACAAGCGCGGAACAGATCCCTCCCTCAGACCTGCCAACACCTTGATCTTGGGCTTCTAGCCACCCGAACTGAGAAAATAAAATCTCTGCTGACTAAGTCATCCAGTCTGCGGTGCTTTGGTACGGCAGCCGGAGCATGAGGCTAAAATCTGGTGTTTGTGGGGTGCTGCAAGTGCTCAGAGCTGGCTGTGGGGCGCCCCTGGTGGAGGGAGGGGGTAAGACCAGAGAAGGATGCAGGATCAGAAGATGGGGGCTATGTGTGCCAGGCTCAAGATTTCAGATTTTTCTCAAAGGCCATTCAGTACCATGAAAAATTCTAAGCAAGAGAGAAACAAATCTGTATGGGTACCCAAAGGGCAAAAAAAAAAAAAAAAAAACTTAAAAGATCATGACAAAACAAACAAATCTTAGGAGTGGTCAGTCCCCTGAGGCCTCTGGCTCCGGCCATGTGGCAGAGGAATGTACAAAGGCTTTATAATCAAACGGATCTGAATTTTAGCTCTACCATTTTATTCATGCATTCACTGACTCATTCGGCTAAAAAATACTTACGGGGCACCCACTATGTGTTCTGGGCACTGGGAATACATCAATGACCAAAATATGAAGCCCTTGCTCTCCCAGAGGTTACATTCTTCCATACACAGTAAACAAATTCACCAATAAACACATAATATGTCGGGTGGTTATATGAGCTGTGGAGAGAAATAAAGCAAGGAAAAGGACACAGAGGAAGAGATCAGGTGGTCAGGGAAATGACACTGTAGCAGAAACCCAGAGAAAGTGAGGGACTGAGTCACGAAAAGATCTGGGGCAGGGATGTCCCAGGCGATGGGAACAGCAGAGTAAGTCTTGGTGGGTATAAGGGACAGAATCATAGCTTTTATCTAATCCCCTCCAGAGAGCAGAGGCCAATGAGCCAGAAACCACAGTTTCCAGACTTCAATGTCTTGACCAGTGTCCTCAAGAGCGGTGGGGACAAGGGCCTGACCGAGCGGGCTGAGGAGTGAATAAGAGAAGGAAGAGTGGACCTAGCTGCTCCAGACAACTCTTGCAAGAAGTTTTGCTCAAAAGGAGATCAGATAAATAGGTTGGTGCTGAAGGTATAGGGTCACGGGAAGGTTTTCTTCCAGGGGACATCACGACATGTTTGTGTGATGTTTGGAATGAGTGGAGGAGAGAATGGATGGTTCTAGAAGGAGAGGAGGTAATTGCAGGTGTAGAATCCTTTCTGGTGAGAGGGGAGGGTTCTGGGGCTATCCCATGCAGGCACCGGCCTCTCAAACGGGGCAGTTCGCCTCCAGGAGGGCACGGAAGGCGGAGGACATGTGAATACACTGGTGTAAGAGGGCTGGAGGGCCCAAGACAGGTAGATTCAGCCTGGCGGTGTGTGGAACCGACTCAGAGAGCACATGGTTACATCTTCAGGAATTTTCGTGAGTCGGTTATTAAACCATTGGCAGTTTGACATAGGCCATAGTGAGAATATTTACACTATGGAAATGAGCAGAGAGCCAGTCATTAAACATCTTCCAGCACATCCAATCAAAAGAGGTAGTTGTCTTCCAATTGCTTCAGGGGCTCAGTGAAACAGGAAGGGGAGGTGGTGAGCTTGGCATGAGGAGGGGGAAGGGGAGTTAGAGATTTGAGAAAGATGAAGATGTACGACAGTCATCCTGGAGTCGTAAACTAGTCTTCTGGACCAGGAAGACTCTAGATTGAGCAGCGATGCTGAGTCCACTTTGCAGCCACGTTCCCCTGGGTGATTCACTCAGCTGCTTTGAGCCTCTGTTCGCATGTCTGTCACCTGGGAGTCCTGATTCCAAGGTCACTGGGAGCAGGATGTGGAGGCACCTAGAGTGTCTGGCCAGAGAAGGGGTCAGTGGACTGGCTGCATGGGCTGCATTCTGGGTCTTGGGCTGGCAGAGCAAGGGAAAGATGAGGGCAGCTTTTGCTTCCGGCCTCTTGGGGAGGATGGCTGAGCACCCCCTGCACCCTAGCCGACCTCCTCGGTGGAGCAGGACGGATGGAGTCCGGCTTCAGGCTGGAAACTGATTACCCACCACGTCCCCTGATCTACATATTTATCACAATACAGCAACTGCATAATTCAAAGTGGGTGTTAAAAAAATATTCCAATGTGTTATGTGAGTTTCGCATTCCTGGGTGAAGAAAAATTGCTGCGAGAAGGTGGTTAATTATTTCAAAAGACAAATTCCATGAAATAAAATAAAAATAGCCTCCCTGTCCAGAGGGGAAAGTGAGAGGAAAAAAAAAA
>CM053509.1:154901002-154969741 GCA_028627145.1 Eidolon dupreanum | reverse complement strand
ACGTACACGCACTGACACATGCGTGCACACCCCTTTGCCACTCCAACCCACGGACCCAAAGATCCACACACCCAGATGCACTCAAACACGCAAACACATGCCATCCCAAACCCTACCAGTGACCCGCACCTCACACGCCCACATGCACCCCAGCTGTGTTGGTGTTTTCTTGCTGTAAAATAAATCACCACAAGCTCAGTGGTTTAAAATAACATATATTTATTATTATACGGTTTCTGTGGGCCCGGATTCCAGGCATGGCCGAGCTCGGCCTCTGAAGGTTACAGCCAAGGTTAACAGCTGGGCTGCATTCTCATCTGGAGGCTCAACTGGGGGGAAATCCCTTCCACACTCACCCAGGTTGTTGGCAGAATGCATTTCTTTGTGGCCCGTGACTGAGGGCCCAGCTTCTTGCTGGCTGTTAGATAAAGGCTGTCCTTGTCCTGTAGGCTTTCTGAGCATGGCCACTTATACTTCATCGAGCTGACACAGAGAATTTCTCTAGTCAATGCTAGCAAGATGGAGATCTGTGTGTGTGTTTGTGTGTGTGTGTATGAGTATGTGTGTGTATTTACCTAGTCACAGGGGTGACACCCCATCACCTTTGCCAGATTCTATGGGTCAGGAGTCAGTTGGAGGTCCTATCTACATTCAAAGAGAGGAGATTATACAAGTGCGAACGAGGGGCCACCCTAGATCTGTCTGCTACACCCACTCACATACAAAAACTGGGAGCAAACCCACTACCCAGCACCCACTCCTCAGGCCACTGTCTCTTGTGGCCTTTTCTGGTTTCCTAGCTCCTGATCCTACCTCTTCTCCACCTTCCGTTCATACTCCCAGTGTCTGCGTGGGCTTGGTCCCTGGCCTCCATCCTTGCCTCCTAGACTGGATCTCACATCCCCTTCCCCCGGCCTTGATCTGATCATAGCCTAGACCCCACTTGGTGTGATTGTCAAGTAGAACCCATGACACTTTTTCAAGTCCCAGCACTTGCGCCATTCCTTCCAGCTTCACGTCAGTTTTTGTGTGTGTCTTCGACAAGTTTATTCAATTGTCTGAAAATGCTGATTAACAATGCAGAGGCCTGCAGCATACCACTATAGACTGCCCCAGGAATCTGGATATCCTTGAGCAAATCACTTATCCTCTCTGAGCCTTGGTCCCCTTGATTATAAAATAGGAATAAGAATTGTGCCTAACCAGTAGCAGCTACGGCTAAACCTCTGCCTACCCTATGACCAGCAAATCCACTTCTAAGTTTACACCACTAAAACGCATACATATGCCCATCAAAGCACAATTATAGAATGTTCACGGCAGAGCTATTTATCGCAGCCCCAAACTAGATCCACACAAATTTCCATCAGAATAAAATGGATTCTCTCTCTTTCTCCCTCTCTCTCCTTATTTTTCTCTTTATCTCTCCACACACACACACACACACACACACGCACACACACACATTTTTCTGAGCTAATACAAAGACATTCTCTTACCTACCTTTTTCTTACTCAAGAAATCTAACCCTGATTGAACATGGGCTGTAGAGTCGATTAAAAAAATAGATGGCTGTACACACTGTGGTGTGTTCACACGATACAGCAACGAAAAGGGAATGAACCACAACTGCAGGCACCAGTGTGTGGGAATTTCACAACACTGAGTGAAAGACTGACATGGAAGTGAGCGTACTTTGTGACCTCGTGTATGAGAAGTTCAACAGCGTGCAAAACCAATCTAGAGCTTTAGAAGTCAGGGTAGTGGCTGCCCTTGGGGGAAATGGGGACTGGAAAGAGGATGCAAGGAGTACGGATGACATGGACGTGCTCAATTGGTGAAGAGTCACTGAGCTGTACACTTATTGTTTGTGCAGTTTTTTGTATGGGTGTGCTAACCTCAACAAAAAAAAAATTAATCATAACAGAAGACCACTTCGTGCCTGATTTGCACCTGGCACATAAGGGTAACTCCCGTGGAGACTAGCAGCTTTTCCTTCTCCTTCCTGAAGAATGTTTTCCTCCATGAGGGGTCAGGAAGAAAACTGGAATGTTCTGTCTTCTGTTCGCAGTATGCTCAACCAAGCGGGGCGTCTCTATCTTGTGTCTCTTTCCCCCAACACATCCCTGCAGCCCTTTGGTTTCGTTCTAAGCGTTTTTCACAAGCTTCAACTTTCCCCAGCCTTCACACCCTCGAACCCGCATCCCTACCCTCTCCTGCGCCTCTGTCAGTCCTGGCTGTGCTGGGGAGCATGCCCGGGATGTCCACACTGATGTCTCCGGTGCCCTTTCTTCATTGTCCACCCCTCATGGTCGGATTGTCAGGATGTCCTCTCTGCTGCCTCATCCTGCATCTTAATAACCAGCCTTCCCGTGAATTCTTTGATATCCGCTCTCTAAGGGAAACGAAAGCCAAGGGAGGAGCTGGTCCAGGGCTGCCTGGAGGCTGGGTCAGTGCGGTCACACCCAGGCATCCTATCTGTATGAGGACTCGCTGGGCCTCCTGGGCTATAACCTGGTAATGACTCAGCAATGACGGGTGGGCCCTGGTCTCTGTGGCCGGTGACAATGGCAATGAGAGGGAGGAAGGTCAACTGATATGGAACAGGAGTCTTAAAACCTTCTCTGTAGAAAGCCAGACAGCAAATACTTTAGACTTTATAGGCAAAATGTTCCATTAATGAATGAGCAGGGTTGTGTTCAAATAAGACTATTTTTACAAGATAGGAGTAGTTGGCCCACCCTGGGCGTGGAAGGTACCCCAGCCTTTGAGAGGTTCGTTGAGCCTCTTGGTGAAGGTAGCTGTGAAGACACTAGGCCCAGGTTCATTTCATGAGATTAGCAAAATCATGCCAACTGCTCTCTCCTTGTAACGAGAATCTCAGACTCCCTCCTCTCTTTGGCTGCCCCAGGAAAGGATTCAGGTGGATTCCAAATGTGAAATATTGGCCTTCTCCAGGGTTCATTCCCATTGCCCTCCACATCATGGCTCCCGAATAACGAACGGCTCCCAAGTCAACAAGACCACACCTGGGTCCATCCTGCCTCCTTCCTGCCACTCATTCCCCATCATTTTCCTGCATGTGGCACCTCTTCTGCCTGTTTGGTTACCCTTAACACAGGTCCTCCTCACCTTTCCCCTGGACATCTGCCGTGGCCTCCGCTGGTTTCCCTGTCTCCTCCGTTCTTCCTCTACATCACTATTAGAATGATCTTTTCTAATTCCAATCATGCCTTGGCTCCAAAGCCTTCCATGGCTTCCCAGGGCCCATCTATAAAGCCTATATCCCTTAGATTAGTGTAGTGGACACTTACGATATGGCTGTCCAGCCTCCTTCCATTACTGGGACTCTTGTCCTCTTTCTGGATACTTTTCCTTAATCTCCCACTCCCAACACACACACATGCGTGCGAGCGCGCGCGCGCACACACACACACACACACCATCCACAGGACGATGGCGTGACCAGCCACGTTAGTTAATGTGACCCAAGCCGCAGATGATTGGTCCAGGGACGGGCAAAGGACTTAAGCTGGATGGATCAGAGGCCTTCCCTGGAATTTTGGGCCTGGAACTGAAATGAGAGGGACATGTAATCTTAAGAGGTCTTGTTAGCCATGCCCTGCCACGTGGACCCAGGGAAAGGAAGAGCCAGGTATCAGAGGTGGAGGAGACTGGACTGGAAGCAAAGAGAGAAGTGGGCCTGAGACGGAGAACGTTTCCTGTGCTGGCTACTGGGGGGTTCAGGCCCCGGTTCTGTCTGGCCCCCCAGCCTTGGCCCTTGGCGAGCCAGGCAGGTCTCCAACTCTCCTCACCTAGACTTGAGCCTCCCAGAGGTATCTTCTGTTATCAGCAGCCAGGAGTGAGATTCTAAACATTTAATGATTGGACCGTGTGTCCCTGACAATCAGTGGCATTGGTCTCAAAGGCCTCCTGAGATTCAGGATATTAATTCGTTAGTTGCTTGAGAACAGACAGATCCAGCAGCGTCAGGGGAGAGCGATGTTGGGCCTGGCATCAAGCAAGGCAGTGGTCGGCTCTCGAGGGATTTGGATGGCAATTCTTTACCAACCAGACAGATGGGTTGCAAAATCTTAAGAAGATGCCAGATGAAAATAAGCAGAACTGACCGAATCGGACCCTTCACACTCGGACTTCACCTGTCTTAGCTGGTTTGGGTGGCTATAACAAAAAACAATAGACGGAGTGGCTGAAACAACAAAAATTTATTTTCTCACATTCTGGAGCCTGGAAAGTGCAAGGTCAAGGTGTAAGTCCATTTGGTTCCTGGTGAGAGCTCTCTGCCTGGCTTACATCTGGCCTCCTTACTGTGTCCTCACGTGGTAGGCACAGAGAGAATAAGGGAGACAGTGCCCCTCGGGTGTTTCTTCTTATGAGGGTGTTAATCCCATCATGGGGCCCCACCCTCATGATCTCGTCTAACCGGCATTGCCTCCCAAAGGGTCCACCTCCAAATATTTTCACGTCGGGGGTTAGGGTTTCAGCCTATGAAATATTCTGCCCACGATGCCACTCGACCTTCCACGTTTATTCAACAAACGTTTATGAAGGGCCAGCTCTGTGCCGGACTTTGGGGATCAGTAGCGCTGAAGGCAGCACTGGGCCCTCTTACTCCTCAGTGGAGCCCTGCTGGTCTAGTCCCCATTCCCCCTGGGATGCCCTTTCTTTCCTTCTCTGACCAGTTAAGGTCCTACCAGCCTCCAAAATTCCTTCTCCTCTCAGAAGACTTCTCAGAACCTACCGTCTGGGTAGACTCCCTCCTCTGCCCTTTTTCTTCCTATCACCCTTCATACTGCTCTCCCAGGATCTGTTAGAATCCATCTCGTATCCATGCTCTCTGTCTGTCTGTCTGCCACCACCTCTGACCCCCAAACAGACACAGATGAGAGCTTTAAGGGCACTGGGACAGAGTCAGAGTTACCTCCACGTCACCCAGCAACAGCTAGTCCTGAGCTCGGCACATAGCAAGGGCTTTAATTGCCCTTCTCATGAGTTGCTGGTAATTCAGTTTTATTCTACAGATATGCTTTGCTGGTGGGGCTTGGTGAGAAGCAGGAGAGATTGGAACGACTGATAATTCTACAAGGCGAAGCTAATTGCATTCCCCACCACCAGCAGCCATGCCCTACACTGGCAGTGTAAGCTTTTCACAGCTTTCCCTAACCCTTTCTTTTCCAATAAAGGTCAAGCCCCTTAACCTTAAGGGCTGATAGTGTGCTTCCTGAGCTGAGCCCTGCTTATCGCTCCAGCCTCACCTGCAAACTCCAGGCCCCTCGCTTCCCTCTTTTGCTTCCGGGCCTTTGCTCTGGTTATCCCGTCTGCCTGCATCGATCTCCCTGGCAACCCTCCTCTTTCTTCTGGCTAATGCTTAACCTGCTCCAGGAAGTCATTCCTGATTCCCTCCCACCCCCGTTGCCAAAGCCTGGTCCCACGGTCCCCAACACACTATACCATAGGGCCCTGTACGTCTCTTGTCATACGTCAGTGTTGTCACCTGTCTCATTGTCTGTACTCCTGGTAAGCTCTACGCAGGCAGCTCCACCTCGGGCTAGCCTAACTCAGTAGCCACGGGACCTACCTTGCTATTCAAAAGGTGGCCTGTAGACCAGCAACATCAGCAACGCCCAAGCACTTGCTAGAAATGTGGCTCTTTGGCGTCACTGCCCAGCCCTCAACCTGCTCTAGCATAATATGTATTTTAACAAATCCCAGGTAACTTGTGTGCACAAAAAAAAATCTGAGAAGAACAGACCTAAGTCACTGGCTCTCAAATATTGGACTCATCTGGAAATATTTTAAAATCCTAATGCCTGAGTCCCTTCCTTTCCACGCCCCACCCCCAACCCCAAGATTCTTATATACTTAATTTTGGGTGGGGCCTGCACATCTAGATTGTTTAAAGCTCCCCACATAATCCTAATGTACAGCAGAGCTTAAAACACCCTGGGCTCAGTAAATCCCCCTTGAATGAAAGAACCAACATTTATTGAGCGTTTCATATCATCTTCACAACAACCCTGTGAGGCGTGAACTGATACTATCCCCATTTCACAGATGAGGCCGGTGAGGCTCAGGTTTTTGGGGAAGAAATGCCAAAGAATAGTGGCAGAGACCAAAGCCCGCCATCACTGCCCTGCTCCAAGGCTGCCTCCCAGGACAAGGACAAGGACAGTCCTCAGGAATGAAACTTGGCTCTGTTCTGGCTCCTTCTTCTTGAACAGGCAGCAGTCCCTGTGGGCGTCTGGGAGAACAAGCCCTTTGGGGCACCAGGAGGCGACAACACACATAAATAAAACTCGAACCCCAGTGCCCGCTGCAAAGATTAGGCTTATATTTATAAAAATTGCCACAGCCACTGTCCCTCGGCTTCGTGTTTCATTTACGGCGAACACAAATAGCTTCGACACGAATTATCTGGATCAAAACAGAGCTGCAGGTTCCGGAGCATCTGTGCTATAGGAGGTGCAGTATGCACTGAGATAATTTTAGCCGAATGTGTTATAAACAAGATCTGCGGAACCGCGCGGCGGGCTGAGTTTTGAAAACTTAGGATTCTAAATGTATAAATTGTTTGGAACATTTAACATCTAGTCATTAAGCAGTCACCCCCTTGCCCTCCGTTCTCAGTGAGAAGCGTGCAGTACGGCAGCCTCCAGCTGACACTCCCTTCCCAAGTATTAAATAGGGACCACTAGGCTGTGATATACACACACACACATACATGCGCACGCGCGCGCGCGCACACACACACACACACACACACACACACACACACGCAGAGGCATGTACACACACCAGCTGGTCCAGACCATTCCTGGGAAGGCAAGAGCAGCAGGGAGGCAAAACATCCGTTCACCGCTGTGTTGCAAAGAAGGTTTCTTAGAGACTGAGGCTTTTTTCCCATTGAATTTTTTAAGTCAGTCTTACACCTCAGGTTCCAAACAGCCCACCCCCACCCCCCACCCGCCCATCCCAGGATAGAGGGAGGCAGGGAGGCACTGAGATGTTTGTGTAGTCTACAATGACAACCTGGCCAGGTGAGCATCTTGTTCCCTTTTTTTTTTACAGGGGATAAAATGGAGGCTGAGAGCACTGACATGCCCCAAACAACAAGCCCTGAGGAGGCAAAGCTGGTGTTTCAACAGGAGGGGCGATTGTTTGAAATGGCAGCCATATGGCAGACAGGAAGTCGTGATACCTACTTGAGCTCTCACTTTTAGAATACCTGGAATCCTTTTTCCTATCGAACCATCCTTTTTGAATCATAGCACTATAGGCACATAGTAACAAATCAAATGGTACAGAAGAGGCTGTGATAAAAAGCAAGTATTCCACGCTTTCCCACCCGACCCCCGCCATCCATCCCACCTGGGAAAAATGACATTTTTTATTAAATAGTTTGTCTTTCTAACTCTCCGGTAGGTAACTCCGTATCTCCAGCTAATCTTCTTTTCTCTCTTTTTCTTGGCTTATCATCTTTGTACAATATCAACTTTATGATCTGAAAGATGGAAATTTAGCTCACTTAGTCCTCCTCTTTTTTTCCTTTCCTCCCAATCTGTGAAACCTGAATAATTATTTTTAAATCTTCTACTTGTTACCTTTGAAACTGTAAATAGTACATAAATAATTCACTTAAAGCCATTGTTTCTTGTTCACTACTATTAAATCATTTTTGAAAAAATATTTCTCAACTCCTCACTTTGAAAGTGGAGATTTTGCACCCCTATCCTGTGCTCCTCCTTTCTGCCAGCTACACTCTAATTTTTCACATTGTCAAGGTCACGAGTATTTATAGTCTGATCTTCAACAACAACCAATACCTCTATGCTTTGTCCATAGTTTGACTCTAAAAGTTGAAAGTCAAACAAATAGCAGTGACATCATTAGGACTGTGTGTCAAGTACTATCTCAGGATTCCATTTTTTCTCTGAAATTCCAATGTCAGGATCCCTAGGTTACTGGTAGGAGACTTTTCCTTGCATCTCAGGATTGGTACAGAATCTAAGTTGAAAATCGTTTCCCTTTAGGATGTCGAAAGTATTTCTCCTTTGTCTTTTAGAAGCCGTTTTGCGGTTGGGGTGGCTAGTGCTAGTCCGATTCCATTCTTTTGTTGGTGGACTAATTTTTCTCTCTGAAAATTTTTAAGATTTCTTCTTTACCCTAATATTTCACAAAGATGTGCCTAGGTACAGGTATGTTCTCATCCCTTGTGCTGAGTATCTGGTCTGTCCTTTCAATGTAAAGATTCTATCTTTCTTCACCTCTGGGAAATTCTTTGCTGCTATCTCTGGCTATTTCCTCCCCTCTATTTTCTGTTCACTCTTTCTAGGGTTCAAGATGGTCCATATAGAACTCATCTTTTTAAAATGTATATATTTTTTATTCCACATTCTGGACGATATCTTCAACTCTATACTTCAGGCTTTCTGATGAAATTTTTTACAATTATAATTTTAATCCTTCGGACTTTTTTCTTATCTTTTGATTGAATACTTTTACATGACATCAGTCCTGGTCTTATGGCTATACTATTTTCTAACCTGAGTACATGAAATAGAGGATCTTTAAAATTGTGTTTTCTAAATTAGTTCTATTTCCTCCTGGGTCAGTTTTTCTGTTTAGCTTGATCTTTCTCTTTAGTGATTCTGGTTCTCTTCAGATGCCTGCTGCTCCTTGGGTGTCTGTTCATATTTATGAAAGGACTGGGTTAACTCATGTGGATTTCCTTTGTCGTTGTGTAAGAATTCATATTCTACTAAGCCTCTAAACAACTGAAGATGTTGACTGTGTGATCTGTGTGATGTAGGGTGGGGTGTGTGGCTGGCAGGCTTTGTTCCGAGGCAATTACATCAGGAGCCATCCGTATAAAGGACTCCCCAAATGTCAGAATGAGGAGGCCTTCATTCTAGGTCCCCAAAATACATCCCAGGAGTCTTAGCTTTCCCAGACAACTTGCTCATTCTCTTTAGAGAAGAGCTTTCTGCTTTTTGGCCTGGACTAAATGCTGCAGCCTGCTTTCTACACAGGTGAAGGACAGGGCTGGAGACACAAACAGCTGTAACCCCATGTGGGTAACACACAGTCTTCAGCCTCCTCTGCCACCTGTCCTCCCCCCTACCTGCTGAATCTCTCCATGTGTCTCCACTCCCTCCTCCTCTGAGACCCTCTGGGAATGTATTCTAGGCTGGGCCCATTCTATCTCTCAGCCCCCTCCCATCTGTTATCTACCTTTCACACATTTGCTGAAATCTCTTGTTCCAAGAGAAAGATGGTAAACCACCAGCCCACTTCCCACATTTGCTATTGTGGATATTTTCTTTGTTTAACTCTTTTTATTTTGGTGGTGTGTCAGGATGGGAGACAGGAGACAAAGGCACGAGCCCTGTGGCCCGTCTCGAACTGGAAGTGCCGAGTGCCTGCGATTCTACTAGGAGAGACCAGTGCGGGTACCACATTTTACAGATTCTAGATGGTAATGACTTTACATTAAATTAAGTGATTTTTTATAATAATGTAATTTAATATTGTACAATTTACATGAAGTAAACGATAGTCCACTAAACGATAATGCCTATACACATTTGTAATAGAGTTAAGGTAGGTTCTAATTGTAATGGCTACTGGGAACTACATTTACCAGATGGCTTTCTGTCCTCACCACATCCATTTCTCACAATGATGGGTCATTGCCCATCCTTTGCAGATGAGGGAACTGAAGCTCAGAGAGGTTGAGTTACTTGTGTAAGGTCATACAGTCAAGGAGTGACATCTCCCAGGATTTAGCAAAGCTGGGAGCAGGGTGGAATCTGGAAGGAAATCCTCCAACTTAAGAGATGATTGAAACCACAAATGGGAGGAACTACATGCAAATCATATATCTGATGAGGGATTTATATCCATCAGATAAGAAGAATGCTTACAACTCAAAAATAAAAGGACACATAACCAAATAAAAATTGGGCAAAGGATTTGAACAGACATTTCTTCAAAGAAGATCAACAATGGCCAGTGTGTGAATTATGTCTCAATAGAGCTGTTAAATAAAGAAAGAGGGAACACATATGGGGGAAAAAAAGAGAGAATGAAACTAGAATATCATTATTTCATTCTCAGTACGGTGATGGGATGAAGCAGGGAGGACCCAGGCCAGCTGAAGGGGGGTAGGAGACGAGACCTTGTTAAGAGTAGGAAGGTGGGTATGACAAGGAAGGGACTGACTACACAGGAGAGCAAGTCAGCGAATTCTTTCAATAGCTTCCCCCAGCCCTTTGGGTGGCTGCACCTGTCTTAAAGTGACAGGAATCCACATTATCAGGACATCTCCAACTACCCCCAGGCTGGAGCAGGGCATGGTCCTCTCCTGGAAAAGCTCCATCCCCCAACCCCCACCCCACCCCTGCCTTCCAAGACAGGCTCTACTTACAATAATAGTTATTAGTGGCAGGCACTGGTATAGACTCTTAAAATATTTTTTTTAAATTATAGAAAACTTTAAATATACAGAAAAATAGGATGGTATAATGAACTCCCATGCCCCCATGCTCTAGCTGCAATATCTATCAATGTTTTGCTGATCTTGTTTCATTTATGCACCCCACCACCATATGCTAAACTCTGTACTTAATATTAGCTACTGTTATTATTATCTTGTTGAGTCCTCACAATAAGCTTTTGAAGTAGGTCTTCTGATTATCCCCATTTTTCAGATAAGGAAACTGAGGCTCAGAGAGGTGAAATAACTTGCTCAAGGAAGTAGCAGTGCTGCTGGAATTTGAACCAAGGACCTTCTGATTCCAGACCCGGTGTTTTCATACTATCCCTGGCTACATGCAAAAGAAAGGTAGAGAAGGATGTCCCCATTCTCTCACCAGCCACCCCCAATCACAACATCGCTTCCTGCCATCTCCGACTCATCTTGGAGTGAGTGTTGAGCCAAGGAGGCTCAGCACTGTTGGTGACAGGGTGGAAGAAGCAGAATCAGAAGCAGTTGCTCTGCTATAGCTGACTCCATGATCTCGGGTAAGGCGTTGTCTCTCTCAGGTTCCTTGTACGTCGAATGGGAACAAGACTCCCTACTTCATAGAATCATTTCTAGGTTTCAACGACATAAATAATAAAAGGGCCTGGCACATAGTAGATGCCCTATGAATGGTAGCCATTAATTATTCTTTTAGCAACAAGGAAGTCACGTTGAAATGGTGAGTAGTAGAATTTTCAGGCTAATCTAAGCTGGGGAACTGGGGAGGGGGACAAACCTATCTGGGGAAGCCTTATTTGGTTTCCTTGTTTGAGGGGTGAAGCCTCTGTAGGTCTCCAGAGACCTCACCCGTCTTCAATGTCTCCGTAGCTCTAAGGTCCTAGTGCTAGGACCGCAGGGTGGCTCATTGCAGACTATTCTAGCCCTGGCACTGAAATAATAATGACTACAATAACTATAGACAATGGCTACTGTCACTAAGCCTTTACCATGTGCCTGACCCCATATAGATGAGAAAACCGAGGCTCAGAGAAAGGATGGGATGTGCTCCCACCCCCTTCCACTTGAACAGTAAGTCAGAGGCTTCCACAGGCAGATGTTGATTATACCTGGCTCTGAAAGCCTTGAGCACACCACCTCTTGGTGACTAAAGGGAAGCTTTCTGCCACAGGGACATAAGGATTGTCATAGAGCTCAGAGGAAGGAGACTCATGTTGGGTGACGGCATTAAGCGCTCTGCACATTCGATCTTGAGAGAGAAATGGTTATCCTTGTGTGGTAGGTTGTGTCTCCAAAGAGGGCCGATATGACATCTCCCATCACTCGCACTCTTTTGAAATGTTACCTTGTCAGCCACCCATCAAGACGTGGCATCCTTTCCCCTTCCTTTGACTCGGAACTGGCCCTGTGATTTCCTTTGACTGATAGAAGTGACACCTGTGATTTCCTAGGCTAAGCCTTAAGAGGTCTGCAGTTTCTACCTTCACCTCTTGAAATGTTCCTCCCTGAAATCCAGCCACCATGCCATGAGAAAGCCCAAGCAGCCATGTGGAGACATCCATGTGGAAGAAAACCGAGCTTCCTGACCAACAGCCCCGGCAAAGAGTCCAGTCAGCATCCACGGCCAGCTCTGAGAAGGAGGCAGTTTTGGAATTTCTACACCTTCCAGAGCTTTGGCTAATACCATGTGGAGCATCATTACTGCCTGGTCAACACAACTCATGAGCAGTAATAAATAGCCGTTGTTTTAAGCTACAGAGTTTTGGGGATAGTTGTTATGGAGCAATAGGTATCCAAAACATCTTGTTTTATTTTTTTCCAGCTTTAATGAGATATAATTAATACTGTGTAAGTTTAAGTTGTACAATCTATTGTTTCAATATAAGTATATATTACAAAATGATCAGCACAATTAAGTTAGTGAACACATCCATCACCTCAGCTAGTTACCTTTTTGTGTACATGGTAAAACTTTTAAGATCTACTCTCTTAGCAACTTTCAAGTATACAATACAGTGTTATTAGCTATAGTCACTGTGCTGTACATTAGATCTCTGGAACATATTCATCCTATAACTGAAAGTTTGTACACTTTGACCACCCTCACCCATTTCCCCTATACTCTTGCCCCTGGCAACTACCAATCTACTCTATGTCTCTATTCGTTCAGGTTTTTTAGACTCCACATATAAGTAAGATTATACAGTATTTGTCTTTCTCTGTCAGACTTACTTCACTTAGCATAATACCCTTAAGTCTCATCCATATTGTTGCAAATGGCAGGGTTTCTTTCCATTTTATGGATAAAAATGTTCCATTATAAATATAATTTTCTTTATTCATTTATCAGTTGATGGACACTTAGATTGTCTCCATACTTTGGCTATTGTGAATAATGCTGCAATGAACATAGGGGTGTAGATATCTCTTCAAGATAGTGATTTCACTTCCTTCAGATGTATTTCCAGAATTGGCAATGTGAATTGTATGATAGTTCTATTTTTAATTTTTTGAGGAACACTCATACTATTTTCCATAGTGGCTGTACCAATTTACATTTCTACCAGCAATGCACTAAGATTCCCTTTTCTCTACTTTCTCGTCAATATGTGTCATTTCTTGTCTTTTTGATAATAGCCAATCTAACAGGAATGAGGTTATGTCTCATTGTGTTTTGATTTGCATTTCCCTGATGATTAGTGATGTTGAACATCTTTTCATATTCTTGTTAGCCATTCGTATATCTTCTTTGTAAAAAAAAAAAGTCTATTTGAGTCCTTTGCCCATTTGTAAATTAGATGATGATGATGATTTTGCTATTGTGTTATATGAGCTCCTTATATGCTTTGGATATTAACCCCTTATCAGATATATGATTTGCAAGTATTTTCTCCACTTTTATAGGTTCCCTTTTCATTTTGTTGATCATTTCTTTTACTGTACAGAAGCTTTTTAGTTTGATAGAGTCCCATTTGTTTATTTTTGTTTTGTTTTGTTTTATTTTGTTTTGTTTTGTTTTGTTTTTGCTTGTGCTTTTAGCATCATATCCAAAAAAATCATTGCCAAGACCTTGATTTTATGAGTGGCATAAAATAGAGATCTAGGTTCATTCATTTGCATGTGGATATCCAGTTTTCCCAACACCATTTATTGAAGAGACTGTTTTTTTCCCCATTGAGTTTTTTGGCTTTATTGTCAAATATTAGTTGACCATATATGTGTGGGTTTATTGCTTGGCTTTTGATTCTGTTCCATTGGTCTATATGTCTATTTTCATGCTGGTGCCATACTGTTTTGATCACTATAGCTTTGTAGTATAGTTTAAATGAGGAAGTGTGATGCCTCCAGCTTTGTTCCTCTTTCTCAAGACTCCTTTGGCTATGCAGGGTCTTTTGTGATTTCATACTAATTTTAAGATTGTTTCTTCTATTCCTGTTAGAAATGCCATTGGAATTTTGATAGAGGTTGCATTGAATCTATAGATTGCTTTGGGTAGTATATACATTTCAACAATATTAATCCTTCCAATCCATGAACACAAGATATCTTTCTACTTATTAGTATCTTCTTCAATTTCTTTGATCAATGTCATAGTTTTCAGTGTACATATCTTTCACCTCCTTAGTAAATTTATTTCTAGGCATTTTATCCTTTTGATGCAATTGTGAATGAGAGTGTTTCCCTTATTTCTTTTTCAGATAGTTCATTGTTTGTGTATAGAAATGCAGCTGACATTTGTATGCTGATTTTGTATTCTGCCACTACTGAATTTGTTGATTAGTTCTAACAGTTTTTTGGTAGAGTCTTTAGGGCTTTCTATACATCTCATTTTCCAAAACATCCCATTTGAATGACATGGAAACTGAGGCTTAGAGTAGTTTAGTGACATGCCCAGGGTCACAGCTAGAATTCATGGTCTAGATTCAATTTGAAGTCTGCCTAACTCTAAAGCTGGGATCTTCCTAACACAAAATATTGACTCTGCTGTTCAGAAATAACCCTAAAAATAGATGGTACAACACCCATTTTAGAGAAGAAGAATTAAGATCAGACTATACACTTCGACACCTGTAGCTTCTTCCCCACACCAACTGCTCTGCTCCTACCTGAATACGCATGTGGCCATCTGTATGGAGATAGGGAGTGATTTTGCACATCTGTATATGTTTCTGGGTATTTATATAACTCTGAGCCTGTGGTATATGTGTGTGCTGTCACTGTAGCATGTGTCGATATGCGTTTGTGTAATATGTTTGGGAGGAACATTGTAGTGTGTGGCATGCGCATTAGTATCTATTTGTGTATGCATGTGACAGGGTGTGGTATATGTGGAGACCTGTGTGTGCGAAGTGGTGTGGGTTTGCGAAGCATGATTTGTGCTGTGCGTATGAGTAAGTGAGAGGTGTAGTGGGTGGCACAGTGTGTATTCTAGGAGAAGAGATCCAGCGACGGGTCTCGAGCGTGTTTTCCCTCCTTGAGCATCCCAGCATCTTGCTGACACTGATCTGGGTCTGGGAACGTCTTTCCTGAATAAACATGATGTCATTTCCATTCCATTCAGCCTGCGCCGGGACAGCTGCTGTCAGCATCACTGAGGGAAATGCCACCTCGGCCCTGACAGCTGCCACTTGGCACACTTTGTAGAGAGCTTCTCCAGGAAGAAAAAAACCAGCCAGTCATGCAGATGCTATTTAAAGTATGTTGCATCTTGATGAGAAATGTAGAGGAAGCTAAAGCGTGCTGGAAGGGTAGCTTGGGACCCTGGGTTGGGGGGAGGGGGAGGTTTGGGTATCCATTGCACAAGGCCCGTGGATCTTGAGTTAAATCTAGCCCTACCTCCCATTTTACAGATGAGGAAACCGAGGCCTAGAAAGGGGAAGGGTCTTGCCCAAGAACAGAGAGCAAGTCAGAATTACAGAGCACGAGAACTGGAAGTCAGGGTCTAAATTTTCAAATCTAACTCCCACATTGTTCCAATGGGAAAAATTTAGCCCAGAAAAGAAAAGCAAGTTGCCCAAGTCCATGAAGGAAATTGATAACAGAGCACGGACTAGAACCCAGTTCTTGGGTGTGGGTATTTGACCTTAGTCTTCAATGCACTGATAATCTCTGTCTGGCATACAGTAGGAGCTAAGCAAATATTTGCTAAATGACCTGCATTGCTTTGGATGACTTGGAAATGCATTGAGTTATTGTTTTCTCATCCTTGCCCTTCACAGCCAGGAATACAGTATGCCTGTCCCATCCAGCTGTTCTGGGGCTTCTCACATACTGGAATTGGTTTCTATTCCAGCAGGAAGTATATGAAATGCGTCTGGTCTGGGCTTGAGACTTCTCACTCTTTCAAGTTGGTGCCTTGAGTATTCGGCAAACTCAGGGTTGAGTTTGACCCCTACTATCTGGCAGATGTCTCCTCCCTGTCCATGTGACATTCAGGTTTTTCACCACCTGGCCTCTTTCCACCTTTCCATGATCATTCTCATCACCATTCATTAACCAGTGATCTTGCAATTTCTCATTCTCCTTGAGTGAGTTATGTTCTTTCACACCTTCATATGCTTTTACATGTGCTTTTGCCTAGAATAACTTTTCTCTGCCTGTCAAATTCCTACTCATCCTTCAGGACTTTACTCTAATATCATCTCCTCTGTGGAATAGGCAGAGCAGCTGATCTTGCCTCATAGCTTTTGGATACCCCTGGGCTATAAACCTTACCACAATGAGTTAAATTTAATAATCTGACTTTCCTACGAGATCAAGAGCTCATCAAGGGAGGAACAGAGGTTGAAAAATGTCTGTATCCCCAGCATTCAGCTCAGAGCCTGAAACAGAAAAGGTTCTGAAGAAATATTTATTGAATGAACATCCTGCACAGTGACTTCCTGATGGACTATGGTGGAAATCCTGGCCCTAAAGTCTAGCCTGTTCCTGAAGAAGCAAAAGGAAAAAATGGCACCAGCATGGCATTGAGTTCTGGGTAAAATTAAGATTCCAACCCCTAGCAATTCATAAAATTCAGCCAAGAGTGTCTTTCAGATCTTACTGCCATACTTTCTGGGCTACCCCTCCCACTGTCTGAATTCCGCTCTCACACCCTGTCCTGCTACCTCACCAATACCTAAAACATCCAGCAGGCTTGCTCCCTCTTGGTGGCCCAAGGCTCTAACGTAACTTATTTCTTCCTTAACTTCCAGAAAAACTTCTTTACTTTTGAGTCGCATTGTCTTGGTTGTTGGGAAAGCAATCTGATCATAATAACATGCAAAGGACTAGAAATCTATCAAACTTTCCTAGAGAAAGGAGAAGGAGGGAAGAAAGGAGTTGAGAAATATTAGCAGCAATGATAGTTAACAGTTAAACAGAATTGGAAGTGAACTCCAACTAAAAGTACTTTCCAAATGTTTATAAAAGCTGTGAATGGCCAGAAATTTACATAATGAATTCCCTATGGGTTGTTTGCTCTTTCTATTATTATTCTGTCTAACTGCTCTAGAATGTTGCTGTCATTGGCATCTTTCTAATAGTAACCAGCCTCTTTGATACGTAAAGTTTGGATAATCTTTGGAATCTTCAAAAGTGCTTGCTTTTAACTTATTGAAAATATATTATCTTAGTTATTTTACTTTTAACTCATTGAAAGCATAACTTAATCAATGCCCTTGAACAAGACGGCAGTAAGAATCTCTCCTGCTTCTTTTGATGTGGATAATCATAGCAATAAGAAGGCAGAATTGGGGAAAGATTAAAGAATATATTGCAATATTGAGACTTACAAAATATTTGTCAAAGTATCTTTCTGAGCATCAGATTAGCAATGAAACATTGGCCAGCTCCAACAATGTGGCTCACTGTGTAAATAATGAATTCTCTGTAGAGCCTGTGAGTCAAATAGTCATAATGTTAGGTCTCCCTAGGTCTCCCAAATGCAGGTAAGTGGATGGTGGGAAGGACTGGTCCTTTTATTTCTATCTAGTGGAATAAAAGAAAGGGTTGATTAACAACCCTCTTAAAGAAGGGGTCATTAGGGCATAGCTGAAGAAAAGGAAACAACTCAAGTCGCTTATCTACATTATGCCCAAGACTGCTCTACGTATTTAAATAGATGATCACAGTTAAGTCATTTCGACACCTCACTAAACAGGGTCAGCAATTTTCAAGGTGTAATTTGCAGACCCCAGACATCCCCCAAGGCTCTTTTGTGGAGGCTTTGCAAGCCAAATATTTTCATAGTATCAGTTGAAAGTTATTTGCCTTTTTTTTTTGTGGTCTGACATTTGCACTGATGGTGCACAAGCAAAGGTGGTTTGAATGAATGAAGGCAGTGCCATCAAACTGTATTAAAAATCATTGTGTTCTTCACCACCACTGAAGTTTTTTAAAATGTCCCTGATGAATCAGTAGAATTTATGAATATGATTAAATCTCAACCCTGTAAACATTTTTTTTTTAATATGCTGTGGGAGAAAATGCGAAGTACTCAGAAAGTCCTTCTGCTGCATATTTCGATATGATAGTTGTCTCATGGGATTGTGTGAGTTGCCAGCTCAACTACCCACTTTTTTCATAGAATGTCATTTTTACTTGGAAGTTCTTTCAAGTGGGGGGTAAATTTTTGGTTAATCAAATTTAAGTATTTGGCAGACGTTTCTTCAAAAATGAAAGAAGTGAGTCTGTCACTTCAAGGAAAACAACTGTTGGTGTTTGTTGCCAATGACAAAAATTGAGGTTTCAAGTGAAAACTGAGTTTGATAGCTTCCTAGTACTTAGACTAACGAGATATTGTCAAGGGGGAATTTTTTATCCCTGGAACATTGGCCAAGTTACAGGTTTCGTGCAAGACGAGGTGGTAATACCTGCCTCATGAGGCTGTTGGTGAACATCAATGAAGATCATAACTTGGAAAGGATTTTTCATGCCAGAAATTCCTGAAGAAGAATAGCTATTGCTATTAGTATGTAGCAACTAAGCCCAAACCAGAAATTAGAGTCTGGTTGTGGAACCTTTAAACTCAATGTCCTTAGCATGGTTTGAAGTCGTGTAAGTTTTAGTTTTGTGGTTGTGGCCTCTCTAGTGAATGAAAGCTCTCCCCACCTTTTTTCTGCCTCCCCTATCCCTGTCCCACCCCAACATGGGCAAACATCCTCATCTGCCTGGGGGAGGAGGCCAGGGCAGACCCGACAGTATCAGCACCCATTCCTCAGCAGAAAGATTCTGGAGGCCGGGGCTGTTGAATATCATAGGATTTTCTGCCCTGCTTCAGACTGTGTCCTCCCACTAGGCACCTTCCCAGAGTCGCCCAGTGGGAGCGCAAGGCATATATCTTGTAAAGTTGCAGGGTCTACCGTGGAGGCACCCAAAAGGAGAGTTTTGCCCACTTGCCTCCTTCTTCTCACTCAGGGACAAGAATACAACCCTGGACAGGAGTCAGCTCAGCCTACAGTTGCTTGGGCCTAGCCTGAGCTGCAGGACCCTCCACAGGCCACTTACGAGGGACCTGGAAATGAGATGTTAAAGGCAGGGTCCTTCCTTCCCCGGCACTGAGCAGAACCACTGCCCTCGTCCCCTTGTACTGGTGTGTGTGCAGCGTGTGGTTCAGCTGTAATGATGTGGGCTCTGGAGCCAGACACCACATCGAACTCCAGCCCTGGACTCTGAAGAGACAGGGAAGCAGGACTCCCTGACCTCAAGAAGCCCTCATAGTATGGGGAGTCATTCACTGACCCTCACAAGCTGGGGTGACAAGCACTATGACAGGATGTGCGAAGGGCTTGGTGGTGCGAGGCAGCAGCCAGAGCGACAGTTCTCTGAGTGACCCCATGTGCTGGCTGAGAGATCTACATTGTTTCTGATCCTCCCGATAGCCTTGTGACATGAGTCCAGGAGAAATTACTTTAGCTGATCTGAGTTTAATCAATTTATCGGATTAATTAATGGTTGCCCTCCAGTCTCTAGTAAAAAACATGGATGCTGCCCACCAGCACTGATGGCTCAAGCTTCTAGAACATTCTCCACTTTGCCCAAGATCTGCTCCCACCGACTGAGCTGTGAGCCACCAACGTCAGGAAAGTTTGTTCTCAAAAAGGTTTGGCCAACTTGTAAGTATTTATTGTTGTAATTATATAATTTAGTTAAATAAAACAAAAAATAATGAACTCTGACTGCAAAAAAAAAAAAAAAAAAAGGAAAGGAAAGGAATGTTTTGAGAAAAACTAAGTCTAATGCTTTGGAAATATGTAATAAACACGAATTGCTAAAAATAAATCTGTTGATTTCATTTTGGGAGAGAACTGGGGTGGGAGGGTATAATAAAAATGTAGAATTCCAAATTCAAATTGCTTCACAAGTGTCCTTGTGTTCAATTTAAGGGAAAAAAAAAAAAAAAGAACTGGAAATCGTTAGCAATGTTCTGTGGGTGCCGGCAAAACAACACAGGACTGGAACTCAAAGCAGCAGCCTTGGCCTACGCCGACTGTCTTACATTAGAACAAAATGTGTAAGGTATTTACGATTCCATTTTTAATGACTGCCTTTCTTAGCCAGCCATTGGATTACCTAATCCACTACTTGGACCAGTCGGGTCAGCTGACAGCATTATTCTGCTCATTTTACAGAGGAGCAGAGTAAGGCTGGGAGAGATGAAGTGCCTTGCTCAAGGTCACACGGCGAGAAGTCCTAGTATTAAAAACGGGGCCTGAGTGGTTCCCGAGCCAAGATCTTTTCACCCCGTGGTCTCTGGTGGGTGGGTGAGTGTACTGAGAGTGAGCTGGGGACTGCGTGTGAGGGTGTGGGCGTGAGAATGAGTGTTGGGGTGGGGGGGTTGTGTGGCATTGGACAGTGAGGGATGGCACGAGAGCGTATGTGTTTATGTGCGTGTGTGCGTAGGCGCACACACGTGTTTCTGACCTGGGCTCAGTGCTGGATTGGCCCGCCTCCTGAAGTTTCTTTTGATAACTGTGCTCAGAAGCCAGTCCTGGTCCCACCAGCATGGACTCCATGCGGGCATCCGCCCTCCACAGAGACAGATCTAAATAACCCCGTGGGAGGAGCCCCTGGGATCTGGGCTCCAAGAAGGAGGCTCGCACATAAATCATCAGGACACAGCCCAGGAATGACTACTTCGCCTGCCCTCCTGGCCCAAGACGTCAAAAGGTGGTCTGCCCTGCTGACTCCTACACCCTAAGGGGGGCCCAGCCACATTAGCAAGCTCAAGGCCTGCCCCCTCCTCAGCCCCAAAGAGACTGCCCACATGGGCCCACCGGGGACCCCCAGCATTCCAGGTGGCAGCCTCACCTTTTCCCAGGGTACGGTAATGGGCTTGGATTCTGTATGGAATACCTGCAGGATCAAAGAACTCCAATTTGGAGCCCTTATCTTCTGCTATTCTTAAGAGCGTACAGGTCTTGGAAAAATTGGGATGGTGCAGGAGAAAAGCCAGATGGTCTCACTCAGAGGCCTGGGCAACTTGGGCACTTGTCCTCTGCCAGGCTCACTCTCCGTATCTGTCAAATGGGAGTGGCAGCACCCACCTTATGAAGAGCAGGAATGACTGACACTCAGGACTACCTATGTCTCACTCTTGGTAGCTGTGTGAGCGTGAGCAAGTGGCTTAAGCACCCTGTGCCTTAGTTTTTCTTGTCTATAAAATGGGGAAACAACTACCTATCTGATAAGGTAGTTGTGAAGATGAAATGAATTAATATATGTAAAAATTTAGAATAAGGACTCAAGATATATAGAGCTATATCTGTTTGCCATGATCATCATCACCATCATCATAATTACTTTTATCCTTGCAGAGTTTGGGTGAGTATGAAATGAACGCATCCTGAATATAGGAGCCCAGGACATCTTGGCTGCCCCTCCCAGCCTGGGGAGAAGAAGTGAGAAGACACACAAGGGTGGGCCTGGGAACCTCCTACTTCCCGTACCAGCCTCTACTCTTCTTTCCAGGGCATGAATGTCCTCCCCACATGCTCAGTACTGTCTGCTGTGAGTGCATTTCCTGTCTCCTACTCACTTAGTCTAACGGTAGAACTCAGAGGGATTTGTATCCCCACTTTCCAGATGAGGTAACTGAAAAAGTTTCCAGGATGTTTTACTGCCACCCAGAGGTTGGGATCCCAGAACGTTCTAGTCAGAAAGACCCAGAGGGCTCATCCACCCCAGGCGATGGTTTCGTCTCCCGTGCAGCTGAGGCTGACTTATCCCAAGGTCTGCTTAAGAAGGCAGTTGAAGCTGTATGGGGCCTCAGACAGGAAACGTGCGATGTCTTCCACGTGTGCAGGAGTGTGACGTGGTGATGCAAGCCACTGGTCAACCTGTTCTTGTCCGTCCCCCTCAAGTGGTGTCTGGCCTAGAGATGGGAGCCTCTTGCCCATAGTCTCAAAGGAGACAGATCTCGCCCAGTCCAGGCCTGTTCCCTGCCTGGCAATGGATCATTCTGCTTTGTTGGGGAGACACTTATTTGGTGCCTCTACCATCTGTGGTCCTGGCTTCCAGGAATCGAGTCATTCAGTATGGACTGGGGAGCCTGTGGGAGGCAGCTTCTGCCCCTGCCACTTCCCCTGCCAGGTTTAAATGAGCTTCGTGCCCCTGTGGCCTCCCATTCTGGAGGTGTTTGTTATTTAGAAAATTCAGGAGCTGCCCCAGCGAGAGGCAGGAAGAATGCACGTCTGACACGCCTGGGTGTATTTGTCACCCAGGGTCACTGTGTGCAGGCCCAACAAGGCTGCTCCGACCACGCCAGGGGATGTCATGCAAGATTGTACAGCAGACGATGGTAAGGCAGTTAGAGCAAGCAGGAGCACAGGAAATGCACACATATTCATGCACCCACTGAGCAAATATTCGAAATTCACAAAGGCACACAGACATGCATATGGTCACAGATGCACACTCAATAATAACAGAGAACGCAGAGACTATGACATCACAAATACCCAGACATACCTACCACCCCAAGTTAACAAATATAGATGATTTATCACTTTTGCTTTAGACAGTTTTTATAAAAGAAACAGATGTTGAAGATTTTTAAACTAAAGTTCTTTTTATATCCTTCCCCAGTTCCGTTGTTCCTTATGCAGAAGCAACTACCATCAATAATTTGGTATGTATCCTCCAGCCCATTTTTAAAAATTCATAAACAATACATAGTATTATTGAGTGTGTTTAAAAATTTTACATAAATGGTGTCATATTATGCTTATCGTTTTTCAACTTTATGTATTAGTTTCCTAGAACAGCCATAACGAAGTACCACAAACTAAGTAGCTTAAAATAATAGAAATTTATTTCTTGACAATTTTGGAAGCTAGAAGCTTGAAATCAAGGTGTTGGCAGAGCCAGGCTCCCTCTGAGATTCTGAGTAGAATCCTTTCTTGTCTCTTCTGACTTCCAGTGTGTAAACTAAAATTAATTTTAGACTGTAATAAAGAATAAAAAAAGCATTTATTTGAGCAAAAGGAGCTGCAGCCTAAATGACACAGATCCAGGTAGCAACCTAAATTGTGCTCACTGAAACAAAAGGGGAGGTTGTCTTTTATAGAGAAGGTTCCCTCCCCAGTTCTCAATTTTATGTAAATGAGCTTTCCCAATCGTGCAGTTCCAATTGGTCCAAATCAAGCAGTCCTGATTGGTTGGTATAGATGCAAATGAGGATATAATTTGTGCAGTTCTGGTTGAACAGGACAGGTCTCAGTTCACCAGTCAAAAGACAAAACCAAGGCTGCCCTGCAGTGATTGACTCAGGCAGCATAAACCAGCAGGGCATAGTGAGGGAAGCCCAGAGTCTAGTCCGAGGTACTTTCTGGTACACAGTAGGTGAGGAGCCCTTGTCAGCAAATGGCCACTAGACTGATTATTCACGAAATTCGGGCCCTCAGTTGACCACAGGAAGGTCATCTCAGCAGATAAATTCCTTCTTGAGGTTCACATCAGAAGAATGTGTCTTCTCGGGGTTCACAAGTGGCAGCTATCAATCCTTGGCATTTCTTGGCTTAGAATTACATCATTCCCATCTCTGCTTTTATCATCACCCAGGTGGCATTGTCCCTCTGTGTCTCTGCCTTCACATGGCATTCTCCTTTCTGTGTATGTCTCTGTCCAAATTTCCCTCTTAGGAGGGCCCAGCCTAGTGACCTCTCCTTAACGTGACTGTACTGCCAAGACCTTATATCCAAATGAGGCCACATCCACAAGTACCAGGGGTTAAGGCTTCAATATATCATTTTTAGGGACGTAATTCAATTTATGACACTTTTAAAAATCAAAATTATTTTTTACTGATATTTACAGATCCTATATGTAACTCAAGGTCTTTTAGTTTGCAGATGGCATTCTACTTTACAAATATGTACAACACTGTTCTGTTTAATTACTCTGCTGATAGCTATGTGAATTATTATCATATGAGAGTTTCTCTAGGGGTCATACTTAGAAGCAAAACTATTGGCCATTCAGTATGCATATTTCCAGTTTTGAAGAGATTGCCAAATTGTGATATCTGAGAGTTAATATTTTCCAACGTCCTCACCAACACTTAATAGTATCAAACCTTCCAACTTTTGCCAATCTCCTGGGTGTGAAATGGAATCTCTGAGGTTGTTTAATTTGCATTTTTGATAAGTAATGAAGTTAAACCTCTTTTCTTATGCTTATTCACCATTTCTGTCTCCCTATTTTCTTTTTTGGAAACTGCTCATATCCTGTCCCCATTTTTCTGTTGGGTTGTTTGTCTTTTTCCACATTGATTTATGGGAATTCTTTATATATTTGGACATTGATCCTATATCTGTTACATGTACTGCAAATGTCTTCCCATAGATTCTTGCTCAAATTTTAACTTTGCAAATGTCTTTGATTGCATATAAGTATTTGATTAGGTTGAGCTTAAACTTAATATTTTCCTAATATTTTGTAACTTGCTTACAAACTCCTTCTCTGTCCCAAGCCATAAAGAAATTCTCCCACTTTTCTTCTACAAACTTTTAAGATTGTTTCTCACACTTAAGTCATTAATTCACCTCAAGTTTATTTTTGTGTATGGTGTGAGACAAAGTCTAATTTTATTATTTTTTTTCCATATAGAAAGCTTCTCCAAACCCCATCTTTTCTTCCTACAGATTTATGATGCCTTTTGATCATACACCAAGATCCTATATAACTTGAGTCAATCTCTGGGCTCTCTTTTCCATTCCATTGATTTATTTGTCCACCCCTGTGCTAAAAACCAGGATATGTTCATTATCAAAGTTTTGTAATACACCAGAATATTTGTTAGGGTAAGACCCTTTCCTTGTTCTATCTCAGAATTGTCTTAGCTATTCTTATACGTTCACTTTTCTGTGTGAATTTTAGAATCAGATTAAGTTTAATGAGAAATCCTATTGAAATTTTAATTGAGATTGCATTGCTTTTATGAGGTAATTTGGAGAAAATTGTGATATTAAATCTTCTTTTCCATGAACGTGGTACATGCAACTTCATTTATTCTTTTGTGTGTGTACGTTCCTCAATAATATTCATGGAAATAGCTGAGACTAGCACATCTCACTCCTTCCCCCCACCCTCACCACTCATTCCCAGGGAGTCATAGGCACAGTGGGGGCCAGGTTGGGGATAGGAGGAGGCCTCTTGGACCCTTATTACAGAGGTCATCTTGGCAGAAGCTTTAGGGCTCAGGGACCTTCCTTAAAACCTGCCAAAGTCAGTATTGCCACAGACATTAGCCTGTGGGGGTGGGGGAGGGGCACTCTCTGAGGAGATGACCTTAAAGAGGAGGCTGCCATGCCAGGCAGATGCCCAAAGGCCTCAGAAGCCACTGAGTCCCCGACTCCCCAGCCCATTGCACATGTGGAGAGAGTGAGGCCCCAAATTGACTTCTTTACAGAAATGCCCTTAAAGATAATATCTTGGCAGACCTTGTCCTTCCCTGGGAGGGGGCCTCAAAGGGCCCTGGCACTGCTCATACCCTCCCAGCCCCACTCCCAATGCCTATGCTTGACCTTGAAGCCAAGACACACACCCCAGAAGCTATAACTGAGCCACAGAGAGCTCTGTCCTCACCTACCATACCACGCTTTATATATACTCCTTTTAAAGTGATAATAAATCACTGTCGATATTTGCAGATTTCTCTTATCACAAATAAGTGTTTGCTTTGCTAAATATACACCTACCCTATAACCTAGCAATTTCACTCCTGGGCATATACTCAGGCCCGACACACATGTTCATAGCAGCCTTGTTTGTAATGGCCTCAAACTGGAAACAACGCAAATGTCAACGACAGGAGACTGGATAAGGGAGTCACAGTGTATTTCTACGATGAGAGCTGCACAGCAGTAAGAAAGGAACTGCCAGTGTGTCCAACAACAGGGATGATATTTTTATTATCACACCTTTATTATGTTGAGCCAAGGAAGCCAGATGCAAAAGAGGACTTGCTGTGTTGTGCCATGTATACGAAGCTCAAAAACAGGCTAAACTATTCAAGACAATGGAGGACGGGGTAGTGGTCGCCTCTGGGAGGAGATAGAGACTGGGAAGGGCAAAAAGAAGCTTCCTGGGAAGAATCTACACGTTGATCTGGGTGTGGTTATACATACCTGTGTAAAAAAAAATTGATTGAACCACAGACTTATACACACACTTTACTGTATGTATGCTATGCACATTCAAAAACAGAAAAAAATTTTAAAGTACATATAAGCTAAAAACCAGAAAAGCACATGGTCACTGTTAGGAGTTGACAAGTTTTTGAAGAAATTCCAGCTCTCCACCCCCCGACCCCAGCACAAAACACTCTCTCCTTTTATGCCTATGTGCCCATCCCCAGCTGCCACCTGGAGAAACTTCAGGCTCTGCCAAGAGAACCCCTCCCTTGTGAGCCCTGCCTACTGGCTGCGGGGGTTCCCCCTGGGAGGGAGAGTTGAGGGGTCTCCACTGGGGACTCTGTTGAGCCTTAGAGTCCACTCTGGATCCTGGAGTCTGTCTGGAGGAACACTCCAGAGACAGGGAGATAGACCAGGTAGACTCTCCTGCCTCTGAGTGGCACCTGCCCCCAGGCACCTACCACTCACTCCATGGAGGCAAGAGACAGAAGCTCCAGTTCCCCAACCACAGCCCACCTCCTCATTCACTCCTCTAAGTCCCAATTTTCTCGAGTTTTCTCATATCGCTGCCTCCCTTCCTGGATCCCTTTGTCCAGGAGGGCTGTTAAAAGGGGAGCTACAGGGCTTGGCAGGAGACCCATTAGCCACATGACACATAGGTCAGCTCTGTGCTCACGCTCCTCTCAGGGAAGTGTTCAGCCACCAAACAGTGAGCAACGGAGACTTCAGCCTGTCTCTGTCCTCTCCAGGGACCTTAGGGCTTGCAACAAGGTAAGGATCCCACCTACCCCCCAAGTTAAATCATTCAGGAATCTCAAAAAGATTGGGAGAGAGAGAGGAAAGTAAAGGTGTCTCCACATCTTGCTTTTACACCTCCCATGATGAGGAGCTCACTGCCTCCCAGGGCTGCCTCTCCCCTGCCTCATTGGTCCTGACTGAGTGAGTCCTTGCTCACATGGATGGGAAATTTGTGGCTTATGGCTCCATCACTAGGTGACCAACTTGTCCTAGTATGGCCAGAGTTTTCCTAATTTTAGAGATGAATGTCTAGTATCCTGGGAAACCCCTCAATCCTGAGCAAACCAGGACAGTAGTCACCCTACCTGTCCCCCCATTCCTAGCCTCACTCTCTGAGTCACTTAAGAGACATTGTCTCAGGGGTCCTCTCTGCAGGTACCATGTCCAAAGCCAGCCACCCCCCTCCCAGGCCTGATGGTGTAGCATTTCTTCATTCCTACATTTTTATAGCCATTTGGGATGGCCCAGGGACTTAAAGCCTGGGCCCTGGAGCCAGAAACACCTGGGTTCCCATTTTGGCTGTGCGACTTTGCACACGTTACTTAACCTCTGAGCTTCTGTTTGTGCTTCTCAAAGGGGGCATAACAACCATCTACCTCACAGGGATTTTGTACGTAGTAAATGAGATGATAAATGGAAAATACTAAGCACAGGGCCTGGCACCTAGTAAGTACTTGGTTAGCCTTTATTCTTTATTCATGTATCCTTAAAACATTTATCACGCATTTACTCAGTTTAGGCCCTAGTCTAGGCACTGAGAACACAAAAATAGCCCAGGTATGCAACCCCACACACACCAAAATGCTCACAAACTGGTGTGGGGAACAGAAGAGGACACAGGCATTTATGGTCTAGCATGAAAAGGGCTGTGAGGAGAACACAGGACACATAGGTCAACTGGGCCTTGCCCGAGAGAAGGCATTCCTTGAAGAGAGACCAGCGTGAGCAAGGACTAGAAGGCATGAATCATCAAGACCCATTCAGGGAGCAATGAGTAATTCCGTCCTGCAGAGTCTAGGCTGTATGTGGAGAAGGCCAGAAAAGGAGGCAGTTGAGAAAGAACACTTTTTTTCTTAATGAAATAGGAAATATTTAAATACAATAGAGTGTATTTATTTCAACACAAAAGCCAGCATTATGCATTAAGAGAAAACGCTGAAGGCATTTCCCTTATGATAAAACACTATTGTTTAACATAGTTCTGGCAGTACTAGCCCACACAATTAGACAAGAAAAAGAAATGAGAAGGATAAAAATCAGAAAGAGGAGGAAAATTGATCATACTTATAAAATCAACTGAAAAAACATTGTAAATAATGAGAGAACTCAGTAAGGTGGCTGGGTGCAAGTTAATACACTAAAATTAATAGTCTTCATATATACAAATAACCAATTAAAAGAGATAATGAAAGAGAAGTCTCTTTTTACAATAGCAGCAAAAATAAAACAAAATCTTTAGAAATCAATTTAACAAATGTAAAAGGTACAAGATTTATTGGAAATATACTTGAATAAATTGCCAAAGAGTACAAAAGAAGATGTAAACATATACAATGGTTTTGGATAGGATGACTCAATATTAATATGCCAATTCTCTCATCTATATATGTAATATTTAATGACATTAAGTATATATATTGAATGTACTTCTGGTAAAATACCAATAGGAACTTTTAAAATAAGCAAGCTGATTCCAAAGTCCATTTGGCAATATAAGTAAAGAAATTCTGAAAATTCTGAAAAAAAAAGAGTAATAAGTAGGGACTAGTCTTAACAGATATTAGAACATAATATAAAGATACATTGTTTTAAATAGTGTGTTACTGGTGTATTTTAGACTGGAGGATTAATAGAACAGAATAGAAAATTTGAAAGCATATAATTTGTAGTGGGTAAAATTATGTCCCCCAAAAAGTTATGTTCAAGTCCTGACCTCCAGTACTGTGAAAATAACCTTATTAGAAATAAGGTCTTTACAGATGTAATCAAGTGAGATGAGGTCATACTGAACTAGGGTCACACTGGATTAGACTCTAATTCAATGACTGGTGTCCTCATAAGAGAGAATTTTGGACAGAGACCTAAACACTGAGAGGAGAAGCCATGTGAAACCTGAGGCAGAGATTGGAGTTATACTGCCACAACTCAAGGAATGTCAAGGGTTGCTGGCAAACACCAGAAGCTAGGACAGACAAATCGAATGGTTTGTCCCACCGGAGTCACCAGAGAGAGCCTGGCCCTGCCGACATCTTGACTTCAGACTGCTAGCCTCCCAGTGTGTGCTCATTTGTTACAGCAATCCTGGGAAACTAATACAGTCGCTAAATTGCCTAAAGGCATTTAGTACAGGACAAAAGTGACATTGCTCATAGATAGCAAAAAGATGGATTATTCAATAAATAGTGTTAGGATAACTAGATAGCCACCCAGAGGACCCCTGAACCCCTACCTCACACCTTACACCAAAGTAAATTCTAGAATAATTTACTTTGGGAGTAATTTCAAAAGCATTCTTAGAGCGAGGAAGTCTTTTACAGTTAAAATTTTTAAGTGAATCTATATATTAAAAGATTGATAAAGTTGGCCACATAAAATTATTTTTAATACTTCATGAAAATAATATAAACAAAGTCAAAATAATATAAACAAAATAATATAAACAAAGTCAAAACACACATGGATTATAAACATATCATATGTTATTGACAAACAGCTGATATCCTTGTTATTTTAAGAAAAAAAGAAAAAAAACAACCTAATTAAAGACGGGCAAAGGATATAAACAAACAGTTCCCAGGAAAGGAAATGTAAATGCTTCTTAGTCACATGAAAACACGGTCAACCTCCCTTGTAGCAGGAGAAATGAAATTACAGCTACGCGATATCATTTCATATCTAACAGATTGACAAAGATCAAAAAGTTTGATAACATGCTGTGTTGGCAAGGGTTTGGGAAACAAGTACTCTCATTCATTGCAAGTGGGAGGGCAAACTGGTACAACCTCCCTGAAGAGCGATTTGGCAATATCTAAGTAAATTAAAAATTTACATACCCTTTAACCTAGCATTCCATTTCTAGGAATTTACCATACAAATATACTTGTGTGTGTGTGTGTGTGTGCAAATTAATGTATGGAAGTGAATGTTTATTGCAGTTTTGCTTATAATAACAATAGATTAGAAACAGCTTCATTTCCTGTGAGTAGTGAAATACATTAGCGAACAGCCATTCAGTGGAATACCATGCACTCTTTTAAAAGAATGAAGTCGATTTATGTTTCCAATGTAAAAAAAAACTCTGTGATATAGTTAAGGGCAGAGGGGAAGCAAAGAGCGGAACAGCATGGTCAACGCCACTTGTATAAAAAATATTTTATTAACATGTTTTCATAGGTATAGAAAGTGTCTGCGAAAACACACACGAAACAAATGACAGAGGCTGCCTATCAGTAAGGAACGAGGGTGCTGGGGCGAGCAAGCTGCACGCTTAATGCCTTCAGATACTTCATGAGCACGTGTTAATCGTTCCCCCCAAACCCAAATATATTAAACCAAAAAAAAGATCATAAAGAAAGCAAAAAAAAAAGTAGAAGTTTGCATCTGAGATCCGAGTTCGGTGTCAGCTCCACCACTTTGGGGACAAGTTCTCTCAGCTCTCTAACCCTTGGTTTCCTCATCTGTGGGGGGTGGGGGGGCAGAGCACTACCCACCCCACGGTTGTGTGTGCGTGTGCGTGTGTGTGTGTGTGTGTGTGTGTGTGTGTGTGTGGACCAAGCAGGCAAAAGATGCAAAAGGTTAACAAGTGCTGAATCTAGGAGGAGTGGATGGGAGGTCGTTGTATTACTGCACTTTGTCTGGAATTTTGATTTTTTTTTCCCCCTAAATAAATTTTTTTAATTGCTGATTCCTGGGCCCCACCCCAGCCCTATTGAATCAGAATCTCTGGAGGAGAGGCGGGTGAACCCCGCTTTTCTCCCAAGCATGCTGAACTCTGAGCACCACTGGACCAGCACAAAGCTGGGGTGACTCAGGTGGCTTGGCCGGACCAACATCTCACCGCAGGCTGCTTCCGCCCCTCCATGGGGCACAGGTAAAGAGGGCCCGTTTCCTGGCGGGCTCGTTCAGGACAGGGAAACAGGAATGGAGGTCAGGGGAGAGAGACGGCTCCCCCTGGTTATCTCGGGGCGGGGGTAAATAAACGGCCTTGCATTTTCTCGCCTTAGGATTGAGGGAGAGGAGTCGAGACTGGGGTGCCAAACTCCGCCCCCCACCCACCGCCAGGGCTCTCTCTCTCTGTGGCCTGTGCCGGGGCACGCAGGGAGCCCCTTCTCTGGCTGAGCCCCCATCAGATAAGGCCGCCTCCCCGGCGCTGGCAGCCCTCGGAGCCGGCGAGGAGTTTACGTAAGCCTGTTGTTGATGGAAAAACAAATGCACCAGCAGGCGTTTCCTGGCCTGCTCCTTGCCGCGGGCCCCAGACGCTGGCTCACCCCAGAGAGGCTTCGTCCTGACAGCTCCCTCAGGGGCTCAGTTGAAAACTCTGGGGGTCCCATGTGCTGGAAGACCCTCTCTCAGGGGGCCACCCAGAGCCCAACCCCCAAGCCAGGCCACCCTGCAGCTGAGCCCAGCATGCAGGAGGCATTTAATTAATGCTTGTTCTTAACCTCTCTCCTACTGGCCCTAGCACCAGCCTGAGCCTCCAGGGGAACCAGCTCAGGCCTCATCCCCGCCTGCCTGGAGCCCAAAAGGCTGGGATTCAGGCATCCATCAGCACCAGTCCATTGAGTGCTTGCTGCATGCCTAGCCCTGCTTTGGGATAGTGGGGGCGATGGAGGTATGAGAAGCAGGAAAGAACTGAGAATGGGCATATGCTAGGAGGAAATTGTGGGGAACTCTCGTCTACATGCGAAGACTCCTGTCTTGCTTCTAAAACGGAAGGAGAGCTAAGGCAGACCTTCACCAAGCTGTTGGGAGCATGAAATAAAATGACTAAGGGTGACTCTTACCCTCACCCCCAGCCCATACCTATCTTTCCTTGGAGAGAAGTAGAGACCAGGGTTCAAATCTCAGCTCTGCTGGCTGTGCGACCTCAGCGCCTTATGCCCAAGTCGCTTTATCTGTAAAACGGGGCCAATACTTGTATCAACCTCACGTTTTGAGAAGTAAATGAGACATTTCGAGGGCTAAATGTGATCATGAATATAAAAGCCTTACATCATACATATCATAATATCCAGGACAAAGTATCACACAGGATGTGTCACTATAGAGGTAAATATATCATGCCACCCTCCCTTTACATCTCAGCATGACATCTGCCTCTCAGGGTGACCTTTCATGACCCCCACCATGGGTCAGGTGCCCCATTCCCTCACAGGTCCCCCTTTGTCCACTCCTCCTGGCAGCCCTCCCCGCCCATGTAACCACCACAGGCTGTGTCTTCCCCATCAGACCGTGCACCCACTGTGTGCCAAGCTCCGTGCACCCACTGTGTGCCAAGCTCCGTGCTGGCCCTGGGTGCCCAGAGGTAAATCACATTCTGACTCTGTCCTCTAAGGAGTCGCAGCCTGGAAGTGTAGAGATAGGTATGTGTACAGAACAAGGATCAGTGAAGAAACCCAGTGGATTTGGAAATCACTATGAGAATGTTATGAGAATTACAAAGGACTGTGTGAGCACAGCATGGGCATGCAGCCTGATGCACAGTAGATACACCCCCAAATCATAATTGCATAAAGTCATGCTGTTTAGTAGCAAAAAGATCTGGAATCAAACGCTGGGACTGCCACTTACTTGCTGTGTAAACTTGGGCAAGGCACCGTCTTTCTCTGGGCCTCAATTTCCCCATTCATGGAGGAAGATGCTACTATTAAATATCCATCCTAAAGCTCCAGTGAGAATGAAACATGGGAGCACTTTCTGAAATATCAGAGGGTAAATCCTATCAGCTGCAAACTACCCTATCAACGCCAGTGCGGGGAACCCAGCCTCAGACATAAGCTTTGGTGTCAGGCCTGGTCTCAGGACCCAGTCTGGACATCCCCTTGTTTTGTGACCTATGGCAAATGGCTCAGTCTCTGTGTCTTCATCTGTGAAGTAGGGATAACAATACCTACCTCCTAAGGGTCCACGAGGAGCCAAGGAGATCACAATTATAGGAGTTCATACTTGTTGCACATACTCAGTGTCAGACAGGGTTTTAAACTGACTTTTATATATTAACTCATCTCCGGTCATTTTACAGCTGGGTAAAGTGAGGTGGAGAGATTTTTAAGCAACTCACCCAAGGTCACGTGGTTGGGAAGTATTGCTGGGAAATAATCTTGGTGGTGTTGGGGTTCAAGATCTAACTACCCAGCATCGTTACCTCCCCAGAACCTGTATAAAGGGCTTAGCGATGGCACACAGTCAGGCCTCAGCAAACAGTAGCCGTTCTTGTGATTTTATTAATACATTGTGTTGGTATCTCATGATCTTAATTACCCATCAATCCCTTCTCAGAGCGGGACAAGCTGGAGCGCTTTGGGCCTGGGTGGGTGCCAAATGAGAGCTGGCGCCAGGAGCCCAAAATGTGGGCAAAGCTTTGTTTCCTCATCAGCTTGTGAGGTAGCAGGGCAGGTGGGTCCAGCAGTGGGGCTGGGCCCTCAGGTGAGCACAGATGTCACAGGTGGCCCTCTTTGCCCAGTCTGGTGCCGGACACCCACCCGGCTCCCGGAGCAGGGCAGGGCCAGGAGGGGGAGGCAGGGGCAGACACTGGGCCTTTTGTGCCCTGCTCCCCACGCGGCCCAGCCCAGAAACCTGTCCCCACCCCAGCCCCAGGGTGCACAATGCCCTCCTGGGAGAGGAAAGAATTCCGGCTGGAGTCGGGAGTCCAGCCAGAATCCTGGCTCCAGAGCTTTCTGGCCAGTCCCTCCTGGCCCAAGGCCTGGTTTTTTCATCTCCAAAGTGAGGAATAGAGAGCTGGGCTCGGGGTCGGGTCCAGGTTAGAGAAGGGGGAGGAAAGGAAAATAGTGGGCCTGTGAGGACCATGGTCCTCAGGGGACAGGGCAGGGACCTGGTCACCTCTCTGTTCGGTAGAAACATGCCTAGGATTTTTTATCCCCTCCTTGGACAGGTCCAGATCACCCTTCAGCCCCGGTAACTCCCCCAGCCTACGGCACACAAGCAGACACCACCTGAACACCTGTGCACAACTGAACAGTTATCCCTGTGTGAGCACATAGACGTGCACGCACCCCTGATCACAGATACATCTCAAGAAATACAGACACCCCCACGTTAACACCCACACCAACAAGACCACACTCCCAGATACACCGACACCAGATCACACCCCCTGACCTACAACCTCCACAGCTCAGTGCACGTGCACAGCCCCTACCTCGCATCGCACACCACAAAGACAGGCTCCAGTTCTCGTGGAGGCCACTGGGGGGCGAGTGAGCCCCTCGGGGAGCCCAGGAGGGGTGCCTGGAACTGCACCTCCTCATCCCTTCCCATACCTGGGGAGTCCCTCAAGCTTGAGCTCGCTGGAGCCCTGCCCAAAGGCCTGCAGGAATGCGCCTAAAGGAACGGAGGGCATGTGGAAGGACCTACTGTGCGCCCGTCTCTGCGCAGTGTGTTTCCATGCTGTCACAGCCACTCAACTCAGCCTAACGCAGTACCTGACACACATTAGGGACTCAGAATTATCACTCTCATATTGAAGCTGAGAAAAGCGTCCAGAGCCCAGAATAGGTCTCCTCTCTCTGATCTCTCTCCAGAGAATTTCATCAGTGCAGACCCCAGATGGGTGAGGCAAGAGGGCTGGGAAAGCCCGGGACAATGCCGCGGTGCACCGCCAGGGGGCGCCCTCCGCCCGGCCCCTGCGGGGGCTCAGTCGCCCCACACCTCGCGTTCCTCCTCCAGTCCCCGCGGTGCCCGGCCAGCTCCCCGGGGAGCTTCTCTAGGTCTGGGAGGGGCGAGCGGGCGCCCCCGCAGGATGTCTCGGCTCCTCACCCCTCCGGATCCGACCTCGGCTCCGGCTTCCGCCCCCTCCTTATTCCCCCGGGGCCTCCTCTGACAGCTCCAGGCTTGCAGCCGCCCCCTCTGCCCGGAACCGCCCCGAAGCCCACCCCCACCCCAGTCCCCGTCTGAGAGCCTCTGAGGCCTTCCCACAGTGGAGACCCATCACTCGCCTCTTCTGGAGCAAAGATTTATAAATTAGGTGCCTGGGTGAGAGACTGACTTGAATAAATCACAACAGCTCCCTGGAGCGAAGCCCTCCTGGGTGCCAGGCACTTTGCTTAGTGCTACGGCTGCATGAGTTACAGCATTCAGTGTTCGCAGGACTCCATGAAGTAGGTGCTACCGCCACCCCTCACAGCTCCCGGTTTGCAGATTTAAAACGCTGGAAGCTCAGAGGGGCTAAGTAATTTGCCCAAGATCCAGCAGCAGTAAGTGGCAGGACAGGGTCTAGGGCCAAAGCTCTAAGAGCTAGACGCTCGACCACAGCGAATGCCCACGCTGATATTTATTCTCTCCAGGACTGAGGAAGTTTTAATGAGGGACCCACCACCTGCCAGGCACTGTCCTGGGTGTAAAGATGAAGAGGGTAGAGGTGAGGGTGGGAGTTGGGATGAAGAGACGATTACAGCCCTGTGTGGTGACAGGGGCAGAAGTTACAGCAGGGTCAGGTGGGGAGAAGGTCAAGCAGGGAAGGCTGTCAGAGGAGGCCCCTGGGGACTGGGAGAGGGTAGAAGCCGGAGCCCAGGGGGAGAGAAAGGGGTAGGTCCCCCAGGCAGAGGGCCGCCCGGCATGGAGAGCATAGACAAGTTTGGTACATCTGGCTGACTTTAAGCCCAGAGGTGGATGGATCCTAAGTCCTACACCAGAGAGGTGGGTGGGTAGGAACCAGCTTGTGACCAAGTCTCAGATACCAGCTTAAGGGTCAACCTGCTCAGGAGAGCTGGGAAACTCAAAGAAGAGAAGCAATGGGTAAATGTCTCAGGTCCCTTTCATGTCTCCCTCATGTGACTTGGAGCCCCCTGCTAGGAAGGATGGGCCAGAACTTTGATGTCTTCAAAGCATCAAAGACTTAACAAATCCCAAATCCATGATCAACCGCCCCAACCTCTTCCTGACGACTCTTCCCCATGGCAGTGAAGGGCCCCACCATCCACCCAGTCGTGGCTCTGTCCCGTCTTTGCTCTCCCTTCTCAAGTAGCCAGTCCCTCACCCCTGCCTCCACCCAGTCAGATGCCCCATCATCTGGCTGACCTCAAGGGCCTCCTCACATCCCCCTGTGTCCCCTCCTGCCCTGGTTCAGCATCCCTAGCTTTCTGGTGCTCTCGGAATGAGGACTCCAGCCCCACTGGTCACCTCTTTGTGCCCTTGCACTTGCTGTTACGCCTTTTCCCTGCCTCCCCTTCCACTTGCTGAGTTAATTCCTACTCACTTATCCGATCTCTCAGTGACACCTTCCTCCATCCTGTCCCTTGCCTGTCCCTTGCCTGCCCCTTGCCTCTGTAGATGCTCTCAAAGTCCCACATATGTCTCATCACAGACATCATTAGGTAGTTACTTGTGAGGCTGTTTGACATTGGTATCCCCCACTAGACTCTAAGCTCCATGAAGGCAGGCACTAACTTATTCACTGATATCTCCAGTGACCAGCACAGAGCCTGGTACTCAGTAAGGGTCCCTGAGCAAGATGGACCTGGCTCTGCTGCTTCCGGGCTGGGTATCCTTAGGTAAGTCTCTACCCCTCTCTGAGCTTACACTGCTCAGCACTAAAACCAGGAGGTCAGATGGGCAGTCTCCAACTCAGACTGCCTATCAGAACCCCTGAGGGACTTTTAAAAGACGCACAGGTAATCATTGTCATCATCATCAGATTGGGAGCGAGGAGTGGGTAGAGAGGTATAGATATTACAGAAGTGAGTGAGTATTGATAACAGTGGAAGCAGGCCAATGAGTACTTGGGAGTTCATTATACACTTCTGTTTGCTTTGTATATGTTGGAAATTTTCCATAATAAAAATGTTTTGATGAGCTGCCCCAGCCTGGGCCCCTCCCCGGTGAGCGGTGGGGAGCCAGCGAGGGCATTTGGGAGAGCTACTGCAGCAGTTCTGAAGCACACCTCTGGCTAGAGGCTTTTTGAGGCTGCTTCCAGCTCCAAAGATTCGGCAGCAAGTCTCTCCTGCCCACGTGGGTGCCGCTCGCTGGTGGAAAAATACCATAGCCTGAACATTTGCTCTGCCCTCTCCCTTAACCCACTGCGGCCTCAAACACTTCTAGGCCAGTTGCCTAACTCAAAAAGTCCCCCGAAAACACCATCTCCTGGTAGCAGCCTCTTCTGGGCTTCTCCAGCCTCCCAAACCCCAAGTCCCAGCTTGACTTCCACGGGGTCTGCTCCCGCAAGACCCCAGGATGAGCCTGAATGACCCAGGTGCCCCGAGCCATGGTGCCTCGCATTGCGGAAGGATTGAAACATGCCAGTTGGATTGAATTAAATGAAAATGAAAATATCTTTGTGGCCCCCAAACTGTGTGGTCCTGGGCAAATGACTTCTGGGCCTCCTTCTCTGTGAAATGGAATGACAATCCGTGCCCCATAATGCTGTGGGAAGGACGCAATGAGATCACAACCTCAAAGGCATTGCAAGTTGTGTGGGACTTTTACCAGACTCTCCTTCCTTGGGGCTCCCGTAACCCCAGACTTCCCTCATGTTGGACAGTGGCTGGCTACCGATGCATCTGTGTCACATAGAGCCCGGGAACCAGAGGGACAGGTTGTTGGCCAAATCATCTCCATATCCCCAGTCCCCAGTCCCCAGCACTGGACCAAGGAGAAAGGGAGAGACAGAGGGGGAAAGGGAGAAAAGAAGTTATGAAGAGTCTGCTGGCACTCCTAAAGTCTCCAGGGGCCAGAGGGGCCAGAGTAGCCCTCCCTGAGGCTTCAACTGACAGATAAAGCCTAGAGGTGATCATTCTTGCAAGCAGGACACACAGGCCACAGCAGCAAACCAGGAAGCTTAGTATATGGTGGGGAAGGGAGCCTGCAGCCTCAGAAAGAACAGGGGAGTCAGAGACAGCTTCCCAAGGCCCCCAGGACCAAGTTCCAGTGGATATTCAAGGCCACCCATGAGCTGAGCCTCACCCACCCGTCCAGGGGCACCCTTAGCTGTTAAACTACTCTTCCCTCCCAAACATGCTCTCTATCTTCTTGCCTGTGGCCTGGCTGTTTCCTCTGCCAGACTGCTTGCCCTGCTCCCTTCTCCACCTGTGGTTCATTCAAGATCGTACTACAATGATCACTTCCTGCCTGAAAGCTCTCCCAACTTCCCAAGACCATTCCTCACACCTCTGCAGCTGCCCTCGTATTCAGTCAAACCACAAGTGTAGCACGGACCTGTTCTCTCATGGAACCCTAACAATGCCCTTGCAAGGCAGATACCACAGGCTCCATTTTACAGGTTGAGATACTGAAGTCCAGAGTGGCTAAGTACCTTTCCGAAATTCTTTCAAGGCAGAGAAGACTGTGGAAGGTCTCTTCCATCTGCTCCAGATCTCTGCACTCTGGAGAAAAGGAGACTTGGTAGGGTGACACAGGACAGAAGAAGGTCACATTCAAGACCTAATGTCAGGCCTAGATGTGAGTCCCAAGAACCAAGAGGCTCCTAATATCCACAGCATGTTGGAGCCCAAGGAGGCTCAGTCATGTCCCCTCAGTCCCCTCCATAGCCAGTGTTCAGAGAGGTGGGGACTGTGCTCTAGAGCGACAGGTGGCAATGGTGACTTCCTCCCATCGCCAGTGGACAGAGCTGGGCTGGCAGCCTCAGCCTTTTGGCCACCGAGTGCCTGCTTTCCTCTGCCTGTCTCATCCTCAGTCTGGGCCTCCTATCTCTGTTTGTCATTTGGTTTCACCTTTTCCCTCTGAGTGACTCTTTAACAGCCTCAGAGTGACCATCTCTGTCTGTCTTGGTCTCTCTCAGCCTCTGCATCTGTCCCAGGGTGTCCCTTCACTTCTGAGTCTTTTCTTCTTAATCTCAATCTGTCTTTCTGTTTCATCATCTCTCCTCCCGTGTCTTTGACACTGTCTCTTAATCTCTGTCCTTACCCCCTTCTTTGTCTCTCTGCCTCTTCACTACTCTGTCGCTGTTCTCGTCTCTTTCCATTTTTGTCTACTGTCTTTTTGCCTTTCTCTGCACTGTCTTTGTCACTGCTGTTGTCTCTCTCTGTCTGCGTGTATCTTTGTTACTGTCCCTTTCTGTCTCAGTGCTCTACTTCCTCCCAGACTCTGCTGCTCTCTCTCTCTCTGCCTCTCCCCCATCTCCCTGTCTCCGTCACTCTCTCTGAGACTCTCAGTCTTGTGTGTCTCTCTCACAGCCTCTGGCTTGGCGGAGGGCAACGCCTCCCCCACATTCAGCCCCCATCCCTGGCCCAACAGCAGGCTCTGCTTCTAAACTTGCTCCCATGTAGGCGCCGGGAGGTAGGGGGGACCCCTGGGCATCATTCCAGGGCCTGCTCCGTCTGAGTGGCGATGCTGACAGATGAAGATAGGGATCAGATTTGGCTCTGTCCAGGCCTGAGCAAGGGGCACAGCCAGGCTGTGCGGGGGCGTCTGAGCGCCTGCAAACATTGGCATCTGGGTTTGTGCACGGGTCTCCCTGGGCGGGGTGGTCCGAGTGTCTGTCTAGATATATTCGTGAGTGTCTGGGCCTGTTTATGTCTGTCTGTGAGAATTCGCATGTGTGTGTCTTTGCATGGGGCTGTCTGGGTGTGAGCACCTCGGCCTGTGGTCTCCCCACGCACGAGTGCCTCAGAGCGCACGTGTGTCCGGGCACACAGGTGAGTCCCTGGGAGTACCTGGCGTTGTGGCGCGTCCGTGCGGCTGTCCGCAGGCCAGGCTCTCTGCTCGTGTTCTCTCACATGGCCATCGACGAGGTACAGATTCTAGTACCTGATTTGACAAGTAGAAAAGCTGAGGCTCTTAACCCCTGTGCTGGGATGTGTGGCTGTATATGTGTGACGTGTATACGTCTGCTTGAGGCAGAGCGCTTGGGGTCTAGAGGCGGACAGACCTCATTCAAATCGTCCCTGACCCCAGGCAGGTTGGCCAACCTTGGGCAGTTCTGAATTTATTCAGCAAAAATGTATTGGTCAAAAACACATAAAATTAACCCATGGTGTTAGAAGTCAGGTTAGATACTACCTTGGGAGGGGTTACCTGAGAGGGGGCCCAAGGGAGCCCTCTGGGTGCTGTAATGACATATCTTGACTTGGGTGGGGGTTACATGGGTGTGTTCATCTGGAAAACAGTAATCAAGCTGTTCATTTCAGACATGTGCACTTCATGCACGTTATACATCAATTTCAAACTTTCCAAAAAATTTATTGATCTCTTACTATTTGCCAGGGATTAAATAGCAACAACAGTGGTGTGTGTGTGTGTGTGTGTGTGTGTGTAACCTTTCAAAAAGTGAATCAGTCCAGGCTTTAAACACATATGACGCTGTCTTAAGATTATCTGTCTGTCTCTGCCTCCACTCCAAATTCCTTGAGGGTAGGGACTGTACCAATTTGTCCGAAAAGCTTGGCACAGAAAAGGGGTCCCATGAATATTATAAATAAATATTTATAAATTATTATAAATAAATAGTATAGACAAATAAGGAAGACCCTGGAATTCATCTCTAGATTTCAGTAAGACTCCTAAGTCCTATGAATTTCACAGCCCACTAGACAGCAGCGGCACCGACTAGTTTCAATAAGTGGTTTTATTACTGGTTAGATTTTACAAATTCTGATATTCGAACAGACTTCCACCTTAAAATTCTAAAACAACAAAGCGACCATTGGAAGGGGTTTGATTTTTTTTCTTTTTTTTTTTCTTTTTAGGACTATTCAAAGTAACAAACTTTTTTTTCTTTTTTCTTTTCTTTTTTTTTTTTTTTTTTTTACATGTTTGCTCTGGTCATAAATATACAGAGAGAAAAAGAGGGAGAGAAAAATGAACAGGTCGTCCAAAGCATGGAGATAAAACAGTGTTCCTAAGGCACGTGGCAGTCTTTGAAAATACAGAAGCTCTAGCCAACTTAAATTATTCGTTGTTTCTCCTCGCTCAGTCCACAAAACTGTACAGTGACACAAATGTTGTGTTGCAATAGATCTTCCAAGTAATTCCTCGGTCCACACCGCTTCGTTAGCCGGACGCGCAGTTCTCTCCTTCCTCTGTTTCCAGGCGAGATCCTAAAATGTGGTTAGTTAGTTGCTCAAAGCCTCTATTTTAAAATACACTTGGAATTCAACTAAAGATAATTTCTTTTTTAAAGAAATTGTGGGGGCAGGGGCAGGGGTGGGGAGGGGGGGCGCAAGTCATTAGAAAAGGTTGGTGAGAGTCGTTTGTGAGGGGCTGTGAGGCTCGTGGCCCTCCAGGTTGCCAGGCACAGAAGTTAAGACGGACGTCACAGTTGGCAGGGTAGGGCTCGTCAAGTCCGTGAGGGTGGTGGGCGTGCTGGAGGGGCTGAGCGAGGCGTTGGAGAGCTCCGAGGCTGGCCCGGACGGCGTCCCCGTCTGCAGCGCCGCCTCCGTGGCCTTGTCCACGCCCGTGTTTTCCTGCCGTAAGAGGTTGCGCCTGAATTTGGCCCGGGCGTTCTGAAACCAGACCTGTGTGGGTGAGATGGAATGTTTTGTGGGGTGGTAGGGGGGATGGGGGATGTGGGAGTTGGGGTCGGGAGGAAAATTAGGGCTGACAATATTTTTCTCTTAATACAATAAAAATTTCCTTTTCTCTCATGGGCTAGGACTGTCTGTCAGAAGGTTCTGGAGCTGAGTGACCCCCTTCAATATCATAGCCACTGGCCACATGTGGCTATGAAACACCTGACATGTGACTAGCCTGAATGTGGCTAGTCTATAGGTGAAAACACGCAACCGATTTAAAGGTTTAGCATGAAAAAAAAGAACGTAGACTATCTCAACAATAATCTTTATACAGATTACATGCTGAAATGATAACCTTTTAGATATACTGAGCTCGACGAAATATATTCTTAAAATTAAGATGACCAGGTTCTTTTTTGCTTTTTTAATGTGGCCGCTAGAAAATGTTAAATGTAAAATTACTTATGGGGCCATGTTGCATTTGTTTTGGACGGCGCTGTTCTGGGAGGTTGGTGCAAACCCAATCCTGATTGTTTTTCACAATTTTGAGGGATTCATTTTTCTCAGTAGTCGCCTTTAGGCACGCAATCGATGCCACGAATCCTCGTTGATACAATTTTTGAAGCGCTTCATGGGCACTAACTCTGGTGGGAAATACTAGAATGGTGCAAAGAAGATGGAAGTCAGTCGATAAGGAGTCACCAAGAGAAAGCAGACACGGATCCTACTCCCCACCACCATCAGCTGAAGCCACGGGTGTCCTGGACCCTGGGTGTCGGGTCTCAGGGACGGGTGGGCGGAATAGGGACAGCTGCCAGAGTAAACCGAGGCCAAGGAAGCTGTGACCTGCGGATCCCCTCTCCCAACTGGCCACGTCCCAGCATCGTTTACGAGGGAGGTGGGGTGGGTGGCACAGTTGGAACAGCTTGGTATGAAAAGAATACCAGAGAGACAGAATAAGGGTTTACTTTCATTTTTCCTGCAGCACAGATACACGCACGCATCTGCACCTTTGCACATGAGCCTGTACACACTCATGAAGGTGAGCACAGAAACTCATCAACACAGACCAAACCCCCCGCCCACCACCACCAGTATGCCCAGCCATCTAACTGCACGGAGCTATCCAGCTATACCCAAGGGTCCTTGAAGTACTTTGGGAAAGGCCTAGAAAATCCAGGCGACTGTGGGGGGCAGGGGGGCTGTATCTCTCAAAGAAAGAAGCCTAAAAGGCAGGGCCCCCTCACTTCCCTTTGCGTGAGGAAAACACCCGCCAGAAGCCTTGCCATAAAACACAGGGCCTTGAGGGATTCTGCAGATTCTTGGGTGTCCAGTTGCGTATTTCCAGATGTGCCTGCATCTGCCTGTCTTCACAGTGTCTCAAACAGGCGCGTATGGGCCAACGCCTGACCCCACCCTCCCCTGGGGACCACCCCAACTACAGGGGCCTGTGGCCCCACACTGCCTTTTTGGTGGCCTGATACAATTTGGGTTCAATTAAAAGCACAGCCGGGAGAATCTCGGAGTGAGGAGGGAGACACAGACCCCGGGAAGTCGGGAAACAAAGCTCTCTCCCCAGCATGCTGGATCTTCCCAGGAAGAAAGCACAGTTTCCCTGGCCTCGAGCCCAGAGCAAGCCCATCACCTCTTCTGGAGGCCTGCAGATAAGTTCAGTGCTTCTAACCCACCCTTCACGTGCTCTTCCTGGGATGAAGGGCCCTTCTCTGCCCAGCCTGCAGGAATCTACAAGGCTAAGATTCTGTGTCCAGCCGAACCCAGGAATGGCCAATGTAGAAAACAGAGAAAGCCCCAGAGGCCCTCAGAGAAAGGTGACTTTCCCGGTCCTGTGGCAGGTCGGATGAGGAAGGCTGGAGACTTAATGTCACCCTTTGCCACTGTGCTGGCCTGTGTGTCTATCAAAGAGGCAGCTCGAGTGGGGAACCCCGGGGATGGCACATGGCTCATGGGTCTGGGGCTCCAAGCCCTTGGGAAGGACAGGAACCAGTCAGCTGCCGGCTGTTTGCCATTTCTCCATTGTTGCCCGTAACAGTGGTTTGTAAACAATGACACCATCTTCCACAAGTACCTTTTCTGCTTTACTAGATCTGAGGCGCTGGGAATCTGGTAGATAAGAATCAACAACTCAGCCTAAAAGGTGGCTGCTGTGGGATTTTTTGCTGGGTTTGTTTTTCACCTTAAGCAGGGCTTCACCAGAATTCTCTCCCAGGTATTTCAAAGAGTCCCCTCCTGGGCGGTTGTTGGGGCAGGAACCCTGTCTGAGTCATCTTCATATTCTTGGGGACATGGCACAGGGACCAGCAAAGGTTAAGAATGAGTAATATGCATTGAGTTAATAGTAATAACAACACAACATTCAGGATGGTCATAGGCAATCTCCATGATAAGACAGGTAGGGGGATCATTATCACCGTTTTACAGATTTAAAGCCACAGAGGCTCAGGGAGGTGAAGGTCACATAAGGTCACACAGAGGCCAAGCTGGGACTGGAATCTAGGAATCCGGGGTTATCTGTCATAAAACATCCATGCTCTCCCTACCACATGCTCCTGAGTGAGTCAGCAAGTGAATGAATGAATTAATGAATGAATGAACAGAGAAGTAACTGTGGTACAGTGGAAAGAGCATGGTATGAAGCTTCGGTTCTGGTTCTGCTCCTCACCAGCCAAGTGACCTCAGGCGAGCCCCTTACCTCTGGGCCTGCCTCAGTTTCCCCACTTGTACAACAAGAGCATTGGACCACATCACAAGAGCTCTACAGCCTCTTGGGGGTTCTGACAGGCTGGGATTCTAGGGCAGCTGCAATAAGAAAGGAGGTGATCTGCTCTCCCCACTCAGTTTCTGAAACTGCCAGCCCTCTCTCTTCATTTGAGGGGAGTGCCTGGCCTGGTGCACAGGGCACCCCAGTAAGTCCTGGGTGGATGAGGAAGCCCACATTGCTATGTGTCCTCTCCTCAGAGACCAACTGGCCCTGAAGGCTGTGTTTTGCCTCACAAATCTCCTCCCGGGTCGACAAGGAAACCAGACAAAAGACAAAAGCTTCATGCCCAGTGGCATCCATTGTGGCATTTTTTTTTTTAAATAACATCATAACTAACAGCTGTTTCCAAAGTGTCTGACGGGATGGGACAAGGAAAGTCATGACACAGCCACTCCACCCAGTCGAAGAGGAACTGTCTTATGACAAGTGTTATGTGAGAAAAAAGAATTAAAAAATTATGTCCTCTGGTACTAAAACTTCATAACAAAAATAATGACAAATATTATTCACTCACTCTGTGTCAGGCATTATCTAAAAGGAGTTCTAACCATTTTACACATATTAACGTATAACAGTGCCTTATAAGGTAAGCACTAATATTATTGCAAGGTGAGGAAACTGAGGCACAGAGCCCAACCAAAGAGATGTAGCTGAGATGCGAACGCAGCAGGCTGAGTTTACACCTTTACTCACTGCTTCTAAACTGCGCACCTGGATTTTCGGTTTCCTGTGCACTTACGTGGGTGATTTCCCTCCTGTTTTTCTAACCTGTCTATATGATGGCTCTGTTATTTTATAAAAATATACAAGGCTTTAAGGAACTGAAAGAAACAAGCACTGGACTGGACATCACAGCCCTCGATTCCGGCCCCAGCACTACAACTGCTTTGCTGTGGGGCCTCAGGTGAGTCGCTGCACCTCTCTGTACTTCAGCTTCCTCCTTCTAAAATACCAGATTCAGGCTAAATCACCTATGAAACTCCATCCAGCTTCAACCATCTGCGACTAGATCACATACTCCCCACAGCCCTGTGCCAACGACAGGCAGAACAACGCTCACTCTCCCCATTTTACAGGTGGGGAAGCTGAGGCTCAAAGAACCTCCAAGTGACTGACCCTTGTTTAAACCTCACCTCCTCAGGGAAGCCATTCCTGACTACCTCCTTCACCAAGTCGGGTCACCGTGTTACATGCTTTCATTACAGCCCTGTGTTCATCCTTCCCAGCGCTTCCATTTTATTTCTGTCGAGAGTTAAGCAAGGGTTCTATGGCCACATAAATGTGGGAGCTGTTAGAGTAGACCAAACTGAATCTCCTCACCATTTCTCAATGTCTTAATGTTGACGTGCTCTGATCTCCAAGACAAAAGACATAGTCAGCCTTTCGCATCTCCCAAACTTACTTGGTCCTGGAATCATTTAAAAAATATTTTTTGTTATGAGATAGTTCACATATAGAGAAAAATAGAGCGACTAATCATATCACTGTTTTAATTATTTCCACAACACCTTCTTACACCTCTGTGTCCCCTCTGGAGTACACATTCCAGCGGGCTCTGTTCACTGTCTGGGTCATGGCTCAGTCCTCGGTGCCTCCCTCCCCACCCAGAACGTGGCAGAAGGCCAGCGTATTTGTCGAATAAGCGAGTGAACAGAGGAAAACCAGCGTTCTCAGCTCCTGAGTTCTCACACGGATTAATGATGACTAACTCAACATCTGAAAAATGTTTTTAAACTGTTGCTGGTTACAATGTATTTTCTTTCAAAGGCACACCAGGAACTCCTAAGGAGACCTTTACCCATCCAAATCAATCAGCTCACCACCCCCTCCCCAAGCCCAGAACATCTTAACAGTCTGCCTTCCTGGCCCTCCCCCAGGAAGGAGGCAACTCAGAGAGGCAGGATGTGTTGACAAACGGTCTCCAAGCATCTGCAAAGCTTAACATCTTAATGGACCTCTGTCCAAGGGGCCATTCTGTCTCTCAGTCACCTTGCCCACCGATGGAAAGTCAGTATTGTGGTATCATGCTGCTGAAGATGACAAATTTGAGCACTCTCTATGCATTTAGGGTTATACAATAGGATTCCTGCTTTCCTACCAAGAAATGGCATCTCTGACCCTCTCGTTCCCCCTCCCCCTTCTGTCCTGCTGCATTCTGCAGCTAGATCCAAGGTAGGGGAACTAGTCTGTGTACCCTGCTATACTGGAAAGAGCTACAGTATCAGACCCATCTGGGCTTGACTCCTAGCTTCATCATTTACTATCTTGAAGACTCAGGGCAAGGGTCCTAGCCTCTCTGAACTTCAGTTTCCTCATCTGTAAAATGAAGATAATTAAACTTTTTAAGTGTGTACAAAAGAGGCTGGTAGACTGAACCATGCTATGTAAATGTGCATGAAATTAATGTACATCGAGTCCCTAATATACTTTATAAATTACACTTTATCTCACTTGTTGCAACAACCTAGTGAAGTATTATTATTGCCTCCATCATATAGCTGAGGCTATTGAGGCTCAGAGAGGTTAAGTCACTTGCTCAGGATCACTCCGAGAACAAGTGGGAGAACAGTCTGGACTTCACATCAGCTGACTCCAAATTCCAGCAGAGATATTGCATCCCAGGATTACCACGTTGGTGGTACTTAGGCATTACAGATTCCGTAACAGACTGGAACTCCCCCCCCCCCACACACACACCCTTCACATCAACAGTTCTGGGAACAAGGCCTTAACCTCAACCTGTCCCTGCCATGCACTCTCTGAAGGGCTGAACGGGACCACAACCTGCAGGGGGCACCCAAGGCCTAGTACCACTCCGCTGGTGTAGACTAGTGCCGAGGAACCATTTCACCGGCACTTACTTTGTACCAGCAGGCACCATGCCGGAGCCTTCCCTTTCATTGTCTCAATCCTCAGGAATCCTCAGGGTGCAAACTATTATCATCTCCATTTCACAGATAAGGAATCTGGCTCCGAGAGGAAAAGTTAAAGTGCCCCAATCACACTGCTGGTAAGTCTGAAAAGATCTGAACCAGGCTGCTACCTTCTGAAGCCATACCACCAGCTGCCCCAGCCGAATCTGCTTCCATCCCATCTCCCCTAGCTGACCCATCAGCGGTCAGGCAGCCTTGCAGAGAGCCCCACCACTGCCAATGCCTGGTTCCTGCGACCTCAGGCAAATAAACTTCATCTCACTATGTCCTAAGCTTCTCATCTATGAAACGGACAGGAATATATTAAAGGCAAAAGGTAGACGAGTGGCTGGAAAGACAATGCTTTGCAAACTACTGCCTAATCATAAGCGGTTGTGCTGTTAGGGAACATTAAGGATTTGTGCAGATTTGGAGGTCTGAGAGGAGGGAAGTGGTTGGGTAGCCTTACAGGTATGACTGCCCCCACCCACAATGACACGCAGGCCCTAGATGATACTCACACCCAGAGACAGTCACTGCTGAGTTGACTTAGGGGAGAAAAGAGCAATGCCCACTGATCAGATGGGCTTGGATTTGGATCCAGCTCTGCTACTTCCCAGCAAATGTGTGACCAGGGGCAAGTGGAAATCTTTTGGGCCTCAAAGATTTGTTCAGTGGGAGAGAAGGGATCATGACACCTGACAGTGAGGACTGTCAATGAGCAAATGTATTTCATAGGCCTTCCAAAGTACCTGACACATAGTAGAGCACATAAACATTTATTGATTAGTAGACACGCAATAACGGTCAGTGTTTTTCTCCCTACACTAGTCCCATGCCCCTGGCTTTTCTGAGTCCCCATGATAGAATAGTTACACAGGTGTGAGTGGCCCCAGCTCAGGATTCTAGGGAAGGAGGGGAAAGAGCAAGCATCCACCCAGGGCCCTCAGGTGAACCCTTCCTCACATAGGGTAGCCGATCCCTCCCCTGGTGTCCCACAGAACTCACCCCAACCTATCACACTATGGGAAACTGAATACAGGTCCGTCTCTGCACCTCATCAGTGAATATCTTCAGGACCAGGACTGTGGTTCATTCATCTTTGCATCCCCAGGGTCTGGTACCAATAGATATTTGGTCAGATGAAAGAATGGGAGATAACTATGCTAGAAATCTGATTTGCTACAAAATCAGGTAACCAAGTCTCACCAGATTGAGACGCAGCTGTGGGCACATACTCTATTTAACCTAGAAGACTGGGAGAGAGGCACGCACCCTAATGGTGCCCATTTTACAGATGAGAAAGCTATGCCTCAGAGAGGGTAACTGATTTGTCCCAAAACACATAGCCGGCAAGTAGAGGAGCAGAACCAAACTCAGGTCTTCCTGAACCCAGCTCTGCCTGACTCCAAGTCCCCGCTCCCGCCCTTGCCTGCTTCCAGGGCCTGATTCGAGGAGCTGCCCCCACCAACACACCAGAAGGGCATCTAGATAGGCGAAGAAACAAAGTTTCCCACTAACCAGAGAAAATGTGGCAGCCGGGGATCCTCATTCCGAAATCGCCTGGGGCTGAGGAACTGAGGGGATGCCAGGGAGGGTCCCTCGATCTAACTCCAAGAAGGTAAAGTCCGAGGGAAACAGACGAGGGAGATCCGAGACCAGGGCGTCTGCTCCAGCTCAGGCCTAAAGCACCCGCTGGCAAACCGGACTCAAACCAGAGGGAGGGGCAGGATCCGCGCCAGAGCGCCAGGGCCGGGGGCGGGCCCAGAGTGTCGCATCAGCACCCCATTGGCCAGTCCTCGCGTCTCTCGCTACGTCTCAGAGCCTTCTGAGACCAAACTGTCCCAGACCCGCTCGCGGTGCTCAGAGGTTGGGGCAGCCGGGCCAACCTGGCCTGCGGGCCCCGCTCCAGGGTCCTGAGATCTGCAGACCCTCACCCGGGTCAAGTAACATCCGCCACTGCTGTCACCCACAAACTGCTTTCTTTTTTTCCCCCAACAGATTTGCATAAATACTTAGGGCAGCAGCGCAGCCCTCCTTGTCCATCACCATCACCGTCACCGTCACCGTCACCATCACCCTCTTGGTGTTGCCCCCACCCCACCCTCAAGCCCACACGACCTGGAGCTGGAGGTTGGGTCAGACTGGCCTGGACTCGAATTTCAGCACCTCCCCTCCTGTTTGGAGACCATAGTCAAATTACTTGATATGTTGATTTTCTTACCCAAAAATGTGCATGGTTATCCCGACAACCACACGTTCTGAGGAATAAACTGGTTAGACTTGCTATAAAGAGAGATAGTCTCCCACCTTACCATTGTACGAATGGGGACACTGAGTTCCAGTGACCAGAAAAATCATTCCTATTAGTGAATATCAGTTAGTTGATTAATTTAGTTAATGTTATTCTTAGCTACCATCCAGGGGGCAGTTAAGTGTCAGACACTGTGGTAGGCGCATAATATTGTCTCGATGGCTCTTCCAATAAGCCTGAAGGTCAGATAATTTTTTTGTGTCTGTTTCACACTGAGGAAACAGGCTCAGAAGAGTTAAGTGATTTGCCCAGTAAATAAAAGGAGGAGCTGAAGAGTTGAGAAGTAGTGACCCAAAACTCAGCCATGAGTCAAGGTCATGTGGGAGCCTGGGACTCCCCACACTGAACTTTGTAACATCTTTGGGGGGGATGAACAGACCCTTTGGAAATCTGGTGAAAGCTCTGGATCCTCTCCATCAGGAAAGTATCCTCATAGACAAGTGCAATTCTGCCCAATTTCAGAGATGCCCATGTACTTCCTCCAGCTCCCTGTGGACAGACCCAGAAGAAGCCCCCCGGCCCACCCCAGGGATCTGCCCACATGCACTTCCTTCCACCAAACCTTGCTTCTGGGAGAGTCTGAGAAACAACAAAGAGACAGAAGAAAAATCTAGAGAGAAACGGAAAGAAAGAGAGAAACCAGAGAGGGCAAGTGAGGAGCAAGAAGCAGAAAGAACTGCTGGTTAGCAGCAGCTGCTTAAATGGGCCTCCGGGGATGAGGGGCCAAGGTTGGGGTGGTGGGGGGGTGCTGGATTTATCTTAAATGTTTGAACCTATTACAATATGAACATATTTGAGTGTCACTTGAATAAATAGCAACTAAGAATTGTTTACTAGAAAGGAAAGAGACTGAGTGTGGAGACAAAGAGGACAGAGGGGAACACACAAAAAAAAAAGAAAAAAAAAACTGAGACAAAAATTGAAGGAGAGCGAAGATGTAAAGCTCGGGAAAAAAAAAAAAAAAAGACTGAAATACGAATGGAGACCGACGGAAGAGACGGAGAAAGAGAACGGGAGGAGTAAACAAAGAGAAAGGCAGAGAGAGCAGAAGGTCCTCCCAAGGCCTGCAGCCGGCAGAGGACTTCCGCCCGAGATCTTGGCAGATGCAGATGCCCCCACGCCCAACCTGGTCCCAGCTAACCTGAAGGACCCGCTTGGTGAGGCCCGTCTTTTGCGCTAGCTGCTTCAAGTCCTTGGCGTCGGGGTTGTGGTTAATGGCAAAGTAAGACTTCATGGTCCGAAGCTGGTGGTGCTTGAAGGAGGTGCGCATGCGCTTCGTCTTCTGGCTGCTGGGGTACGGCTGGTCGCGGTCCAGGTGCTCCGCGTCGTTCTCGTTGCAGCTCAGCGCTGGGGAGGGGACGCAGAGGCGGCAGGTGAATCTCCTGACCCGCCTCCCACACACACTGCCTAGTCCACGCCCACTCCACCTGCCACCCAAAGTTTCTAGCTCCGTACCACACTGCGTGCCTCACTGCACTCCCGAGATTTTATCCCCATTTTATAGATTTACAGGGGAATTTGAGGCCCCGGGGAGAGTGACCCGCCCAGGGCCACTCAGCTAGGAAATGCTGGATTCAAACGCACCTCTAGGAGAATTCAAAACCCATTCTGAGCCACCATGTTACGATAATAATATCATGAATAATAACAACAGCGGCTACAACTTGTTGATGGCTTATTCCACTCCACGTGATGTGCTTTACAGGAACGTTCTCCTTGAATCTTCAAAAGAGCCTTATGAGCCAGGCAGTATTTTTGCCTTTTTTACCGACGTTGAAACTGAGGTTCAGAGAGGGAAGTCACTTGACTGAGGACCCAGCAGCACAGGGACTCCAGAGACCACGCTCTTTCTACTTCCCTCTGCACTACCTAAGGAGGGGGCTGTCACCGGTGTCCCCACCGCTGTGCCTGAGGCAGGCACCTGGAAGTCTCTGACATCTCTCCACTGGCTTTCATTTCGTCCTCATCAGTTTCCACACCCAAAAGTACTGGGTGACTCCCCTGAGCCAAAGGCATTTGCCTGAAGATCAGAAGTTGTATTTTGTAGTTTAATCTTCACCACTGCCCTGTGGGGCAGTTGTTTCCCAGTTTTACAAATGGGGCGAATGAGGTGGGGAAGTTAAGCGATCTTCGCAAATCTCACAGGCTGGTAGAGTTCTAACTGGGCAGGGGAGGAATTTGGAGGAAGAAATTAACATATATTTGACACCTAGGGTATGCCTTTGCTCAATGGGTGGCTGTTGCTATTCACCCCATTCTCCAGATGAGGAAACTAATGCTAAGAGACATGAAGCCACGTGCACATGGTAACGGCTGAGCCTAGATTCAGTGCCGTTGTCCTTGCCTATTCTTTCCACTACACCACCAAGGCAGGCAAAGATGAAGCATGACTCTTTGGGGAACCCATCCCCATCCAGAAGGGGCCCAGCTGGGGTCTGGCTGTCAGTGCCTGGAAGGCACTAGGAGTGGGGGACAGGGGTGGAAACCTCAGCCTCAGTAGTTGCTTGGCAACCTGGCAGCTGATAGGGACACACAGGATCCCTCTCCAAGATCCCCTCATCACATCCTGAGCCATTACACACATAAGGTCTTACTTTGGGGAAAACCTCATGAGAGATTAATTCGGTCCCCCCAAAATGGGCAACTGGGAGTATATCTCATGGCCTATCACATGCCCACAATAGAGCTGCCAGATTTAGCAAATAAAAATACAAGTTGCCCAGTTAAATTTGAATTTCAGGTCATCAATGAAAAAATTTTTAGTGCAAGTATGTCTCGAATATTGCACAGGACATACCTATACTAAAAATTTCTTTGTTGTTTACCTAAAATTCAAATATCACATAGTACACACTCAATGAAAAAATTATTCGTTGTTTATTTAAAATTCAAATATTGCATGGGATACACTTACACTGAAAATTTATTTGTTTACCTCAAATTCAAATTTAACAGGGTGTCCTGCATTTTAGCTGGCAACACTATCTCTAAAGTACTCCCGCTCTCCCAGTGGCCTACTCCTCCCCTTGCCCAGGTGGGAGTAGCCCCCTGCAGAAAGAATTTGCAGGATGCAGGTCAGGTCCCTAACCTTAGAGCAGTCGGCAAAAGGCTACACTTCCTTACGGGCTCCTTCCCACAGGCACCCAAGTCCCCCGCCTGGGCTGCATCCCACTGACAGTACCCAGAGTGAAGACCAGGGTTCCAGCAATTTACAGGGGAACAGAAAATGACTCCGAATGGGATCCATGGAAACTGCCCTGCCCCCTCTTCAGGGAGCGACCCTCTTCTTGCCCTCAGTCCCCAGCTCCACAGCGGGGTAGGGCAGGCCTCCCCACAGGGGATCTCTGGGCCTATCCCTCCGCCCAGCCCCCGCCTGGGCCTTGCTGCTGTTAATGAGCTCCGTAGGGACCCCGGCGCCCCATGCACCCAAGGGACCTGCCCCAAGAGCGGCCTAGACGGAGGGAGGCATTTTGGGGGAGGGAGACAGAAAGGGCAGAGAAAGGAGAGAAAGAGACAGAGGTAGAAAGACCAAGAGAATGAAGAGAGAAAAAAGGAGAGGAGGTAGAGAGGGAAGATGGACAGAGCCAAGAAAAAAAAAAGAGGAGAGACAGAGGAAAAGAAAGCAGTGGAGACGGGAGAACCAGAGAGAGACAGCTATAAAGACAGAAAGAAATCAGGAGAGACACAGAGCAAGCCTAGGGGACAGTGAGGCCCGGAAATAGGGGGGATGTGTGGTGGAGGGTCCAGGTTACTGAACTGAATCCCCGGTCTCAAGGGGTCCCTGCAGGGAGGCCTATTCTGAAGCTGTTACTGGCGGGGAGTGAAGAAAAAGGGAAAAGGAGGGAGAGGGGGAAAGGAAGCCGGCCCAAGGTAGGGAGGCCGAGGCCCGCCAGCGGCCAGGGCAGGGGGCAGTGCTGGGGGAGCAAGGCCGCGTGGAAGTGGCAGTTGGGCCGAGTTTTGGCCTGTGCCCCACGCCTCCCCACTCCCGCCCCCCACGCCCGGGGCGGGTGGAGATTCCCCAGGATCGGATCCGGGGAGGAGCGAGGGGCCGAGGGGAGGGGGAGGACCAGGCTTTCTCTCTCCTTTTTTTTTTTTTTTTTTCCTCTCAATTAGGCCGATTCAATGGAGCTAAAGAGCTCGTAAAATCATGAATAATTTACTCGTGATCTGTTATTAACCCATCGGGTTTCGAGCTCTTGTCGCTGGGACTGAACCTGTAATCAAATCTGACTTCGCCTCATTTTACTAAAGACGAGATTGTAGGTTCAATTGTCTAAATAATGGATTGGAATCAAATCAGTAATTATGCCGCCAGGCACACACACACAAAAAGCTGGGACTGGGGGAGGCCCGGGCGTCCAGCAGGTCCGCGCGGGGCTCCCGCGGCCGTGGCGCGCAAACCCCGGGGCCAAGTGCGCGGCCCCGGCCCCTCACCCGCCCTGGCCGCCTTGCCCGCACCCCCAGCCCGCGGGGCAGCCCTGCCCGGGGTTGGAGGGAGGTTTCAGTTCCGCCTTCGGGACCCGGGCTGCACTCTCGGACCAGAGGGACAGCCAGAGGAGGGCCGCCGTGGCCACCGCCCCGGAAGGACTTGCCGACCTGAGGCCCCGCGGCTCCAGCTGCTGGTCCCCAGCCCGCGGACCGGCGCACCGACGGCGCTCCATCCCAGTCTGCCGGAGCTCACCGCTCTTAAATAAGGGCTGTCCCCCACCGCACTATCCCCCAGAGCGATGGGCGTTGCAGAGGGGTCGGTATGGCTGGGTCCCTGGGTACGGGACCCTCGCACACACAAGGTTGTGTCTTCACAGTCAGAAACGCACACACCGACACTTGCGGGTACACACGGCCCGCAGTCGCACTCTCCACCGTCTCCCCTTTCCAGTCCCCGCAGCCCCACGGCCCAAGCTGCGGCCATTTCTCTCCTGTCGGTGTCGACAGAGGAGGGAGGAGGACAGCAGCCAGACCTGGGGAGGCCTGGATCAGCCGTGCGGCCAGGGAGGTGCCCTCTTTTCCCTGCCTGGTCCCGGGAGCCCCCAGGAAGCGAGCCGCGCAGCCACCGCCGCCGCGCAGCCACCGCCGACGCGCAGCGCCGGGTTTCAATCAGTTCAGGATTGAGCCAGGCCAGGGACGCTCACAAGGGGAGAGATGGAGGGAACAGGGTGACAGGCGCAGAGAGAGAGAATGACATAGAGAAGGGCAACCGAGAGAACCAAAAGGGGAAAAAAGGAGAGAGAGGGGCCGGAGGGGAAAGGAGATGACACCAGTGGGGAATATCTTGTAGAGGTGCCAGCTTCCCTGAAACTCAGCCTCCAGCCACATCTTGCTCTGTGTGGTGCAGCCTCGCCAGGGAATGTGGCGGAACAGCAAAAAAGCACAAATAAATCTCTGAATTTTCTACCTTTCAATTCCAAACTCACTTGCGAACCTGCGGGCCGGGGAAAACAACCCCGCTCCCCACTCCATGTGCCCAGTGGCCGGGCGCCTGCTGCTTCCTACCAGAGGCCAACCATGCTTGATACACGGACAAGGCTTTTGTTTGAGGGACCTGGTCTAAACTCGGTTTAGTCTCTTCAGGGTGGTGGGAGATCAGGGATGGAAGTTTCGGAGAGTGGTATCCCTGGCAGAGCCTTCGACAAATCTATGGTCCGCCGGCGTGGGCTTGCCTGAGGTCACTTCGCCATCTCCCAGACTGGGGGCTTTCCTCCCAGCTGGACACACTGAGACACACACGCCCCACAACCCTCCAAGAAGCAATTTCGTTGGAGCGAACAGGAGAACCCCTTATTTTCCTCCCCAGACAGCTCGGATTTTTAAAGATCGAAATAACCCTGACTTCTTCCCCACCGCTGCCCTCTCCGAGGAGTCTTGGGTTTGTTTTGCTTTGTTTTGTTTTGTTTCCACTTGTGCATTAGACTAAGGGGAAAAGGAGGAAGAAAACAAAATTCCAGAATCCGATTCTGTCACAAACGAAGGAAAGAGAATAACAGCAAATAAACTCTATCTAGTTCAGAAGCCCAAGGAGTCATAAACCTTTCCGGGCCGTGCAGACTTCAGGCAGATGTTGACGGTTCAATTTGCGGGGCCCCAGAACCTCAGCAGCTGTCCTGAGCCGAGAGGGGCGCAGGAGGGGGCAGAGCCTCCCCCAGAACGGCCCAGGATTCAAAGACGCCGGAAATGCGAAACAAGCCCGCCACCCTACCCCGGCGCGAGGCCAGGCCTATCCCGGTCCTATTCCCCGGGTGCCGGCTTCCGAAGGTCGCAGCTCTCATCCCAGCGCCCCGCTGGCGCCAGGAACTCCAAGGAAGGAGCCCAGGAAAAGCCGAGACCTGGCGGGGCAGCAGGATCGAACCGAGGACAACGACCTGCTCTTGCTCGAAAGGCTCCTGGGCCCAAATTTCCCGGGCCTTTCCGTCCTCAGCACATTTCACAGGACCTGCCGCACTCCATGCCGAGCTCGATGCCCCCAGCCACCATCAGTCCTTTCCCTTGGGACCCTCATTGACTTGCCTGGCTCAACTATCTGGTTCATCTATCATCACAGCTCCCACCCTCAGCCTCGCCAACCCAGAGCCTGTTTGGTGTGGGCTCCACCTTGCTTTCTCTATCCTTGTACTTTCTGCCCGGCAAAGTGAAGGAAAGATTCCAACCAAAAAGCCGCCCCTAAAAAATTTCTCAACGACAACACTAAAGCAGCCTCTGGTCCTGCTACAGCTGAGGCCGTAGGGTCTGGAGCCCAGAAGGCTAATGTGCCTCCAGGCAGGTCCTACGGTGCTTAGGGCTTGGGGAAACTAAGGACTAGAGTACCCAGAGTGTTGTATATACAAGTGTACATTGCACATTGCGATTCACTCCGGCTCGCGGGGGTGGACGCCACACACTCTTCCCCAACCCGACGGGGGCGCTGGGTGCGCCTCGCACTCACCAGCGTTGTAGGCCGCCAGATCCGCCCCCGGGCCGGGGCTCTTGCGCTTCCTCGGCCGCCCCTTCTGCACTGTGCCCACGCCATTGTAGTAGGGAAGACCCAGCGGGTTGGCCCCGGCTGCGCCCAGCCCCGCGCTCTTGGCTGCGGCGGCTGCAGCTGCCGCCGCCGCCACGTCGGCATGGTTGAAGTGCGCGGGGTACTCGCCCTGCAGCAGCGCCTCGAAGTGCAAGCGGCAGTAGACCAGGCTGTCCTTCATGCCGAAGTGGTCACCCGTGGTCAGCATCTTGTTACACGTGGTACACGTGAAGCAGTTGAGGTGATAAACCAAGTCCCGAGCCCGCATCACCATCTCTGAGGCTGAGATGCCCAGGTGGCAGCGGGCGCAGCGCTGCACAGAGAACCGCCTGTAGGGACCATCGAAGGAGGGACTGTGGGGACACACGGTTGGGGACCCCCATATTCCTCCTCCAGGTGCCGCTGCTGCCAATGGGGGAAATCCCCTCCTCAAGATGTTCAACCTGGGTCTTAACTTGGAAGATGGGGGAAGAGGGAATTGGATTGTGGCCCACGTCTGGTCCTATCCCGAAATAGAGTGTCCCTTAACTATCTTCATGCCTACAAAGGCTTCTACTTTACCCAGAGCCTGAGCAAGCCCTAGGAAAGCCTTTGCTTGGGAGTGGGGGAGAAACCCCCCACTTACCCTTCCTGAAACTTTACCCTTGCCCTCCACACCAGTGCCTGGGAATCCTACAGACCTTTGTAATTTGGAAGAACACAGAGATAGGGAGAGAAAGAGGAGAGAGAATATATAAACAGATCCTACCCCTAAACCCAGAGAGGAGAAACAAGGAACTTGGAGTCTGTAAGGATTCCAATTCTTTAATCCTGGCCAGCTTTCACTCCCATCACCACCAAAGACCCGGAAATGCCCCCATCCAATCCCCCAGCTCTCCCTCCAACTTTGTTTCACACCAGCCCAAGCTGCCTGGGTTTGGGGCGGGGGGTGCCTGTTTCTGTTCCCTCTGGTTGACCCAAGAAACTTCCAAGAGAAAAGGATGCGAGGACCCCCAACCCAAACAGTTATGGTCTAAGCTCAAAAGACAGCAGCTTCTGCTTTTCTCTGGGTCCCTATACTTCACAGACCTTTCCAAGAGTTCTCTCAAATTGGTATTTATCCCCTAATCCATGCTGGCTTGGAGAAGGGAGGACCTAAGTAGGGAACCCTCCCTTGGGACTGGAGAGAAAGGAGACAAGCAAGACTGCGTCTGAGATGGGGAGTCCTGCAGGGCAGTGGGTCCCGCCTGAGGTGGGGGGCTACCTGTAGTAGTCTTCCTTGCAGTAGATGCTTCCATCCTTGCTGAAACAGGTGAGCTCCGACTCCAAGTTGAGCTTGCACTCACAGCATTTGAGGCAGCGCATGTGCCACTGCTTGTCCACCGCCAGCAGGTAGTAGCGGTCCGAGATCTTGCCCCCGCAGCCGGCGCACAGCGCAGCGCGGTCACTGCTGATGGACGGCATGGTCTGCGGAGGGAGGGAGGCGGGAGACGGCAGCGCCTGCGTCAACCTGCGACCCTGCCGCCGCGGTAAAACCGCGCGGCACCCGTGGCTCCCTCGGTAACTCCGGCTGGCCCGAAAGGCGGAGGAAGCGGCCAGGGTGTGTGGTGTGCTCCCTCCAACCCCAAAGGCCCATATCCAGGAGGCTCAGAACCCAGGTCCGCCCACACAGCTCAAGCCGGCCACAGGCCCAAGACCAGTTGCTGGCCTGGATAGATCTTCCACCGATTTCTCCCCCTTCCTGTCCCCTCTGCTCTTTTCCCAGAAATTCCGGGGCTGTGTTTGGAGACTGGGGCAGCGGTGGCTATCCCCAGTCAAGCCCTCTAAAAGCCCCCCAAACTGTTTCTTACAGGAGCCTCTTGGCTGGGCCCCCAGGAAAAGGGTTAAGATGACCTTTAAAAGTCAATCCCCACACAGACTCTTCTCCAGAAATACAGAGGAATTCCGGTCCCACAGTGATCTCGAGGTCTTTTTTAGGCCAGGGCAGGTCGCGGGTCCCAGAATCCTGGGAGATGGTGAGTGGGATTCAGAGGCACCCTTCAAAGTCTCTGAGTGCACCAGAAGCCTAGTCCAGATCTTCGGCTACGCAGACAGGCTGAGACCGCTTAACCCAGGAAGAAGAGCCTGGAAGTCGGAGGCACTAAGGCTGCTGCTTTTCCGAGCTGAGAAACTTTGCCCATGTTCCCCACCTCGTCGGCCTCTAAAGGTCACTACTTCTGGGCCCAGCTTGGGCAGCGTCTACTGGTCTGGCCCCAAGGGAGGTCTGGGGCAAGGAACTGACTCCTTGGGGCTGCGCCGGCGGAGCCAGGTGTGGAGATCCGAACGGACTCTCCTTTCGCGAGAGCCAGGCCGACGCCTGAACTCGGAGCCCTGGCCTGGCCCAGTCGGGCGGCCAGGAGGCCCTGGTCTCGGTCAACGAAAAGCGCTGGCCCAGAAGCTTTCAACCCCTGAAATTGCGCTGGGGAGGGAACCCTGATTGCCAGGAGGCGGGAGTCTCCCGCCCAAGCGGTCCGGAGCCCCAGAGCTCCCTTCTCGGAGCCGCCAGCAGCCAGGGCCGAGTGGTGGAAGAGAATGCGGGGACTGGCGACCAGAGAGACCGACGAAGTGAGAAGAGAGCCATCTCGGGCGGAGAATAGGATTTCGCTCCCCCTTCGGGAGAAATGCTCTCTTCCACCCGCCGAGTCTAAAATTTCGATTGCAACCTTGTTTTCCCCCTCTGCCCCAGCAGCCTGGTTTGTCCCCGGATCGAGAGCTACAGGCCTTGAATCCTATCATCCGCAGATCCCCAGCGCCCAGTCCCGTGCCGCACGAAGAACGCCCCTCAAAGTGTCCCCAAAGTTTGGGGAGCAGAGGCGCAGACCGACACGACCCCGTCCCAGCTTTCCGCCCCGACCCGCGGCCGTGCGCCTACCGTCTCCGTGTCGCCGCGGTCGATGGCGGAGCTGATGGCGGGAGCCTCGCTCTTGGCCCTGCGGTCCATCTCGTCGATGACCCCGTGCACCTCGGGGCCCGACAGACTGTGGAACAGCATCGCGGCGGGACCGGCGGGGCCGGGGGCGCGGCTCCTCCGCGGGAGGGCTTGCCCCCCGCCTCAGTTGCCTGGCGCTCCCGGCGCTAACGGGCCCGGTGCATCGCCACCGCGGCCCCGGCCCCGCCCGAGCTCGGCTGCGCCCCCAGGCCGGGCTCCGGGTCCCGGGCGCCCGCCGGCCAGGACGCCTCCCGCCGAGGCTCGGGGGCAGCTACATCGCGGGGCGCCTGGGCGGCGGCGCCAAAGCCAGGGTCACAAGGGCACGGGGCTGGGGGGAAGAGGGCGGGAGACAAGGGCAGAGGTCGGCGCCCGCCGCGGGCGCTTTCACGCCGCGGGCATTGCCGGCCCGGCTTCGGCGCCCGGGGCGCAACGCAGGAGCGCAAAGTCTGCCCGAGGCGGCGACGGCTGCGGTCGGGGCTCACCCGAGAGCGTCTAGGTGCCCGGGGCGGCCCAACTGCCTGGACCTTTCCTCTCCCTAGGGTGCGCCCCCAGCCTAAGGCGACCCGCTTAGACGTTGGGTGGGCGACTGGAGTACGGGTTTCTCCAAAGCCAGCGAGCCGAGCCGAGCCACCGGGAGAATTGAAGAGGAGGAGGAGGAAGAGGAGGAGGAGGAGGTGCAGGAGGAGAAGGAGGAGGAGGTAGAGGAGGAGGAGTAAAAGGAGGAGGAGCAGAGTGGGAGGAGGAGTCGTCGGCCGCGGGCCCAGCCGCGCGCAATGCTCTCCAAGAGCGCGCCGAGCCCAGCCCCGGCTCTGCAGTCCGCGCCAGCCAAGCGTCCGCGCCTTTTCTACAGCCGCGCCTGACATCACGTCCTGCCGCCGCGCCATTGGCCGCCCGGCACCCCGGGCCCTGGCAGCGCGTGCTCCAAGAAGGCGGGAGACCCGAGAGGGAGGGGAGAAGCAAGAAGAGAAGAGCCAGGAGTTGGTGGGAGCTGGTGGGCGAGGCTGGAAAGGAGGAGTGGGAGGGAGGAAAGGGGGGAGGGGGGGTTGGAGTTTTTAAGCTACGAACAGTTTCCTGTGATTTCTTTGGGAAGGAAAATTAAACCCTTTCTCCCGGCCGTCTCCATCCTGAAAAGGCTCAGCCACAGGATGCTTCAAGAGGTCTCACTCAGGTCTCCCCTCGTCCCGGAGCCGCCGCCTCGGGCACCGGTTGGAGAGGCCTGGGAAGGCAGGCCGGGGGCAGCGCTACGGGAGCCCTCCGCTGCTTCCCGCCCACCTCGGCCTTGGAGCCAGGCTCCGCGCCCGGCGGGCTGCCTGCAGCCACGCAGGCCTCCCGGGGACCCGGTCCAGCAAGAGAAGCAAGAGCTTGCTCGGGAGCTGTGACTCCCGGGGAGGGGGCCAGCCAGCATATTCCCTCTCCAAGTGAGCCAGGGCCTAATTTCTCGCTCTTCCCAGTCTCCAGCCTGTAATTGGGTGCCCTCACATGCCTCTAGGAGCTAAGCATAGGTTCAAATCCAAGTTCTGCCATTTATACACAAACCTAACCTTAGGCAAGTGACTTAACTCCCCTTAGCCTGTTCTGAGCTTTCCAGTGGGGGAACATCCCTGCACATGGGCGTGATGAAGTTAAGAGGTCATGGATGTAAAATGCCTGGAACATAGGAGGCACCAAGCAAATTCTTTCATTGCTCTTTCTTAATTCCATTTCCTATTAAAAACTTTCCCACTCAGAGATATATTAGGCGTCAGTAAGATTCTTAAAGACCACAGGCCCATTCTCTGACCGCTGGGTACACGTGCTGTAAACCCAGCTGTTGACCAGGTCCATCCAGCCGCCTGGCTGCACCACTTCTCCAAGGACCAACAACTTGGCCTGCCAGCTAATCTCAACTGCTAATCCCAGTCCTCAGACTTCAAACTCAACCTAGAGTCTCTTGGGGACTCTCTGAAGGCGAGACCCAGGTGTGTGGTGAAGCTGAACTTAGAAAATAAAAAATGATTATAGAAGGAAAACTGAGCAAGTCAATGACAGACTCTCATCTCCTGGGTCTGCTTGGAGGCAGGTCAGTCTGAAGTGACTTACTTGCCAGGAGGAGGTAAGGGGCTAGCTAAGATCTATGAAGTTTATCTTACAGGGCAGAGTTGAGGCAGCACAAAATCATACTTTCCACATACCATACATGACAAATATATATGTGCTTGTAATGCCCAGGCACTTGTGTTCATGTGTGCAAACACACATGTTCATCGCCATTAGTAAAAACACAGCCAGCAGAAAGGTAGAGCTAGGGTCTGCACGTTCACATCAAGTATAAGTAAGCCTCCAGTGCCAGGCAGGGGGAGGCATCTGTAAAGCGGGAAATTGCAGTTATACATGCAATTACATGCTCAGGCGATTCTACCTAAATCCCTGCGTGCGCTTTCTAGGAGGCCATGTTTTGCGTATTTGCGAAAACTCTTAAAGTTACAAGAATATGTGTATACGCTGCACATGCACAGATGCCCCAACGCGAGGTAACGACTATAAACCCAAAGATGCGCGTGCGCGTGTGTTCACAGAGCTGTGTGCTTTGGCTCCCGCACACGGCCCGCGCCCGGGCACGCGGACGCCTACACAGACATGTTTTACTGACGCATCTGGGGCACTTTTTTCTTTTCTTTTTTTTTTTTTTTTCAAAGAAAGTAGAGAATAAAAATCTAATCTGGGAGTCACCGGGGTTCATCTGGAGGTCGCCCAAGGGGTAGAAAAAAAAATTGTGACAACGCTGGAGCGGTTGTCCTTGGTGCAGCTCAGCGCCCGGGGTGGATAGATGCAATACGTTTTTGAGAACTCGAGGGGCTGCCGCAGGAGCTGGGGGCGGGGGGAGGAGCACTCGTAACTGTTGCCGCCGGCTTCCCAAGAAACGTGGAAACACACCCTGCGGCTCTTCACTCCCCCCCCCCATACTTGTAAGCACACGATTTTGTCGCCACCCCTCTGACCAGCAGCCCACACAGCGCTGACTGACCCCAAATTCCCCGGCAGTCGGGATTCCTGCCGGACGCGCCCGCCTGTTTATCTCTCGGTGTCAGGCTCGGACGCGCTCCGGGCTGCAAGAGGCTCAGCTCAAACGCATCTCCCGCGACGGAGAGGAGTCTGGGTGCCCGGCCCCGGGTTTCAGAGTCCGGTAACTTTGCTAATCTCTCTCAGCGGCTGGGGGACATGACACAACCGCTGAGCCCCGTCCGCGGAGACGAGACAAGGAGAGGAACAGGCTGTAAACACACGTCCTGACACGTGAGTGACATTTACACGGTGCGAGGAGCCGCAGCCGAGGGGAAGGCAGGGGTGGGGGGAGCAGGAACCCGCAGGTAAAGGGAATGTTGTTGGCGCCGGAAACAGCGGTCCCTCGACGCCCCTCCCCCAGAGGGGGAAAAGAAGCCCGAAGTCCCTCGAACCTGCCTTTTGTGGGAGGTGACAGGTGAACTGAATTCAGGTTTGGCTACTCTCGCCGCTGCCTACCTCCCCACCATCTGCTTCCTCGCAGACAAGCAGACCCGGCGCATAATGAGGTAGCAGCCTCCAGCCGGCCACCGTGACTAACTCAGAACAAAAGCGCTCCCTCCACGCCTCTTCCAACAAAGGGGCCACCAGCCCCGGCGCTCCCCGAAGGCTGCGGGGCTCCCGGCTGCCGGCTGCGGGGCCGCGGCGCGCAAACTTCCCGGGGCTCTCGGGGCTGCCGGCGCCACCGAGCCGGGGCCGCGGAGGGAGGAAGCACATGCCGCCCAGAGAAAGTGAGGCCGGGCCGGGCGGGGGAAGAAGGGGCGGGAGCCGGGGAGCCGCGGAAGGAGGGTGATTGATCAGTGCGCTGTTCCCGGAGCTCTGTCCCGTTATTAGAGGCGGCCAAAGCAGGGCCACGCCATAACCTCCGAATCGCCAACTAATTGACGCTGCAGGCAACTACTTCATTGTGCGTGCTGGTTTTATGTCTTCATAGCCGGTGATTGACAAGGTGTAATTAGTCATCTCACTCGGTGATAAACATGGGCACCCTCCTCCCGCGGCATCAGGCCGTGTGTACCAGCAGAGGAAGCGATAGTTGACGCTGATATACCATTAAATCAAAATGAAGACGTTCAGAAGTGTGTGTTTGCTGTGACGCTCTGATGGTTTATTTCTCAAATACGGCACCAACAGATTTACTTGATTTGCAAGTTAACTACAACATTAACTGGTTTTATTTATTTTGCCTCTTCCTTCCTTTTCCTAGGCAGGGATGTTGCTCTTGGAGAATGTGAAGACAGTTTGCTTCTTGACAAGCGAGCGAGCGGGCGCCCAGATTTTTGCAGCCTCTCCGGAGTCTCCCCCGAGGAAAAGGCAGGCAGAAAAACCACCAGATTTGGGAGCCGCCAGGGGAGGATTCCGTACAGGGAGAGCTGCTCTCCTTGGCCCCAGACCTGTCTGCCTTTGGGCACTGGCAGTAGATGACCTGAAACTCTGAAGATGGTGCTGTAGACTGGGGTTGGGGGAAGCCTCTTGGATAATAACTGCAAAGAAGAAAGAGGCAAAAACGACATTTCTTCCCTGCCTCAAAGCAGAAAGGACTGTTTTCTTTAAGCTGTTGGCTACAGTCACAGGGCCAGTTGCCTGCCTCCGTTCAGAGTGTAATGTCTTCTGTTCTCCGTGCTGAACCATTCAACAAATTATACTCTTTGCTTGTAGAAGTGGGTCTTGCTTAGGAAAGCGTGTATGTGTGTGTGTGTGTGTGCGCGCGCGCGCGCGTGCACGCACACGTGTGTAAGTGTCCCTCTACAGGGAGGCTGTTACTAGAGGTACTGGTTCCTCAGTCCAGAAATCTGGACGTTTAAATTTTTAAAAGGGAGGGAGCACAGCTGGTTGGACTCCTTGGGATTGCTATATTCTGTCTTGTCCCTAATTCTAGTTAGAGAATGGCAGGGACTAAACAAAGCCACCAACCTCTGAAAGTCCACTTCAAGGACATCACACGTGCCCCAAGGACCCCTCCTCCCCAGTGGGGTATGCTTCCTGCACCTTCCCTTCCTCTCTCACCTCTGTCTCTTGTTTGTACAGCGAAGGAATGGTGATTCCTTGCCACTGCAGGAATGTAGCATTGTGGACATTTCCAAGAAGAGATGAGGTGATGTGAGTTGCAGGGGTGGCAGGAGAGTCCCATATCCTCAACCAGGACCCCCCTTCCAGGCCTTCGGGCTCCGTTCAGCAAAGGTGGGAGCGTTTTTTATTGATGTGAGAGCCTGTCAGCAGCAAATCAGCTCAGGCATGGCTATCTCTTTCTGAAATCAGCTCATTACCTTGGTCACACCTTACCTTACAGAAAATCTGCTGGTCACCACCACGGACAATAAAAATTAGTGGGGCCTTAGTTGTTTCAAAGAGGAACCCTGTATCTGTGGATAGATCAGTGGCTTGGCCTGTCTCAGGCAGAGAGGAAGCCAATTCCTTCTGCTCTCTCTGCAGTGATCTGAACAATTCTGAAACTGCCTCCCTGGGCGTCAGCTGAGCAGGTTGGGGAACTAACCAGGGCCCTCTCTCCAGGGCCCTGTTAAATGCACTGAACTTAAAATGAAACACGAAGTGTGAGTTTCAGTTTTGAACAGGATGCATCAGGAAACGTAGAGGTTGGCAGCTCTTTCCCTCCCCTCTGCCTTTCGGTAGCAGGTATTAATATTGTATTAAATGTTATGAGAAAGTGAGGGCTTCGGAGAGGAATGTGCTCAGATGCAATTTTGTCAAGGTTTTTATCTGTGATTATGATTCCAGATGTAGAAACTCCCGGAGGAGGGAAATGAGGGGCTGCTGGCATGTGACATGTGTTTTAAGGTGTTTGGCAGTGTTTCTCAAAGTGGTGACAAAATGTTCAATTTTATTACAGGGAATCGGTAAAGGAAATAGGAATACTAGGTCAGAGATTGTTCACCTCAGCGAAAGGATTTACCATTATTGATTAGGGTGGGGAAAGTTTGTATCTGGGTCCCGCTTAAATCACATTGTCAACAATGTAAATCTGTCAGGTCAGATTATTAAAGAAGAATTGTAACAAAATACGCGATAACTATTTGCATCTCCCCACCTACTAATTTCCATGCAAAGATGTAAATTGCCCTGGAAGCAAAAATAAATAAATATATAAATAAAGATTGCAAAAAGATGTCAATTTTTTTTCCAGCTAGTATAACTACAGCAATTCCTTGAGGGTGATTTCTTTTTAATCTAATCTAACCCAGAAACTACTCAGTCCTAGAAGAGCCATTTTGCTAATTTTGCTAATCTAGCTGCCTTTTTGGTTGAAGCACAAATAACAGCATTAATCTCTTCACACAGGGTACCACGTTTTGTTCAAAGGAGAATCAGGAAGATTTTGCAGGGAAAAAAGTGAGGATGAGGGAGGAAGCAGCTGAACTCTGGACTAGCTGACAATTCTTGTATCTACATGCACTTGAAACTGGAAAAATGTCCTACCACGGTGCTTCATTCAAAGGCATCTCTGCCATCCCTCTCTGACAACAGGATACTCCTAAACTCTATTTCTAAGGAAAGGTTTCTCATAAACCTTTTATGAGCTTCACATACACTAAAACGACACAAGTGCCCAGCCAGCACTGACTAGACTGGAGGTGGGTTTGGTAAACATTTCCACAGAACAAAAAGAGGGTTTTTTGGCTAAAGATGCTGGACTGTGCTCCTCTCTGGGTCCCCAGTCAGAGGACAAGAGGCTCTACACATGCACTGGAGGCATTGTTGTACCGATCACCCCATATCTAGCACACCCAGTACCGTCTCTCAGCCCTGATCACGAAGCCCACACATGTTCAGCCTCAGCCTTTCCTTAATCCAGGCTAACAAATGTTGATATGGGGCTTCCCAGCCACTGGCACTATTTTACCATCACAAAAGATACTAGGCTTCTAGTACAAATGGTACCTTCCCTGGAAGTAAGAAGGCGCCTCTCCTCTGAGGTGATGTAGGACTTGGTACATTTCTGAGAGAAACAGTGAAGTTGCAGGGGACGAAAAGTGCATGGCTACCATCTCTCATTCTTCCCTTTCAGCAAGACCCTTCTACCCCAGCCCAACTTTCTCCACTGGCCCTGTTAGTACATCTCTACTGCTATTTGGGAAGGCAGTATTGTCTCTTTAGGTGAGGAACAGTCATTTCCCACGTATGCTACAGCTGAAGCCCAGCCCCTTGCCCCTCCCCCCATTTTTTTTCTTCCATTAATTAAAACAACTAATGTCCTATCGATTTTCTTTGCATGAATGAAAATCATTACAGGTATATGGGAAATTCTGTTTGTTTAAGTCTTCACACTTTGATTTTCTATAGACTCATTTTCTCAGGCATGAAGAAATTCAAACAAAACAAAACAAAAACAAAAACAAAATCTCCTGACACTTTGCAATAAAGCACAGAGACTAGTGGTAATGAGCTTGTGTGATCTCTTGCAGGAAGAAATGTTCAGACGGCCTCCCATTTTAGAGCTGAATTGTACTATTTGGTGAAAGATTCTAGACAGTTAAGGCAAACATTGATAGGTCACCAGACCCAGGTTTGGAATTTGAGCTTGTGTTGAGTCAGATGAGCTCATCCAAATTTACTTTTAAGCTACCATGTCAGTCCTTGAAAGTAAAAAAAAAAAAAAAAAAAAAAAAGGCAAAGGACAATCAGCTCTATTTGGAATTTCCCAGCTAGCTGGCCATTTCAGCTTGCATCTCCATTTCTGGAGGCTGCCATAATTAGAGCGATCTATTTTGCATTTACTTCTCTTTGCAAGCACTACATTATTCACTCTTTCCTGTGCTTATTAAACAGTGCCACCTGCACCAAATTCAACAAAGCTCTTCCATCAGTCAGCCCAGCTAAGGATCCCAGACCATATATTATCATTAATTGAAGCTCAATTGAATAGTTGACGATAGAGACATGAGTAAAACCAACACATTTTCTAGGACCTATTTATAAAAATGTTTTAAGCAAAAAAATTATTTATTCCCCCAATTGTCATCTTTTACAAATTCATTTCATTCTCTCTGTACAGTAATTCAAGCAGCAATTAGCAAGTCTTTTAATTAATGAACTATTCCTTGTATGTCACCAAGGTGCCTCCAGCACAAATGTCCTCCTTCATAAGGTAGTAGCAAATGCAGTCAATATTTTGTCACCCAAAGCCTTCGAAGCTGACCACCTCGATAGCCCTAATACCATAAAAAGGATCTAAAGAGCCAGAGACAAGGCTGGGAAGCGGAGAACAATTTTTAGGAAACTAACCATGGTTAGTCTGAATCCAGAGAGGTGAGTGGCAAAAGGAAGGGAAGAGAGACAGAGAGAGAAGAGGCAGAAAATGAATGTAGATAGATATGCGTGGTTAAAAGAAGGCAAAGTTTCTAGCAAAAATGGGACCATCTCTGAGCTCCAACTATGTTATAACACGCTCTCCATCTAAGTGCTGGTGATGTACACATTTTTAAGAGCCTCAAATCTCACTTTGCCTTGTTCTTTAAAAAGCTTCCTGCTTTGTTCAAAATACTGCTTATCTTTGGCATTGTCAACAGCTCTGCATCTGGGAGAGATTAATTAAGTGATAGGTCAGAGACAATGAGGTGAAAGGGCACGTCCATCCAATGAGGTCTGATTCATCCATTTCTAGGTGGATCAACTTTTTTGAGGAATGCCAATTTCAGTTCTATTTCCAGGGAGGACTTATCCTGTTGAGGAATGCCTGAGCTCCCCCAGTGAGGGGCTCTTAGCTGGAAAATATTTTCTGCAGATAGGAAAATCTAAAATCTATACTCCGTCTTTTTAAGATGTGAGACCAAAACATAGCTATAAATTGTCTGTATGCTTAAGTTTCCCCTATCTGGGTGAAGGCTGATTTTCTTGAACAGGATCTTTCTAAAGAATAGCTAGTCTGAAGATTACAAATAAGACTGCCATGCAATACAATAAAAAAAATGTAAAGTTCGCTCCCTCTCCTCTCCCTTCCTGTTTCTCATTGCCCCTTCCTTTCAAAGTCAACTTTTAATTTCTAGAAGGAAAAATGAGAGAAAGAGACAAGAAAGAGTGTAGGAGAGGAGGAGAGAGAGGGATGGGATAAGAATGAAAGAGAAATAGAGAGGTTTTCTAGGTGTCAACTGAATTTTTCAAACCAATTAGAGGTTATCTTTAAATCTCCATCCCCCACCCCGTCCAGACCTTTCTAAATGGATCTTCAGATTAGTGAGAAATT
>CM053509.1:154834235-154900902 GCA_028627145.1 Eidolon dupreanum | reverse complement strand
GTGTGTGTGTGTGTGTGTGTGTGTGTGTGTGTGTGTGTGTGTGTGTGAAAGAGAGAGAGAGAGAGAGAAAGACAGACAGACAGACAGACAGACATAAACTCTCAGCCTGTGAATAAGGCTCAAGTAAACTGTTTTTGGCAGATCCCAAACAAAACACTTGGAATATTTTTACTCTATTCTTGAAAATCCCTAAAAATGAAGTTCACATTTTCCAAGGTTTTTTGGGAGGTGGGGTGGGATGGGGAGGTTAGTAAAAAATGGTTTGGGTTTTTTTTTTTTTTTAGTAATTGACCAGACATTTTCCCTTCTCCAAAGAAATGTAGAATGCCAGTTTCTTAACTATCCAATTTTTTAAATCATCTGGGATCTATCTATATTTATAAAACTGAAGCCGAAATACTTAACAGCCTGATCAATAACCATTGACCGTCGGTGCACCTCACACCCTAACATGCACAGCATGATCATATATATTTGATCATCAAAAAATTCAAAGCATCTTGAAGTAGTGTATCAAGCTTCCCACAAAATAGTCTGTCTTTTTCTGTAGCCTTAAAAAGAGTGTGAATTTCTCTGTTCCCTGCATTCATCTATCTGTCCATCCATTTACACACACACACACACACACACACACACACACTCACACACACACACACACCTCCCTTCCTGGAGAATTTATTGCTCATATATTTGATGAAGAACAAGGTAATTAACTGCGAGGCTGTACATCTGGTCGGTACTTCATATTCATTGCAATAATAAAACACTTTTTCCCCATTTTAGCAGAAGAAAGGCTAGTCTTGCCCACAGATTCAGAGGACCCCAGAGCCTCTGTCTGCAAAGCCTCCTTGTTATAAATCCTGCCTCCCTCTTAAGTGATGGCACGCAAAATTGCACCAAGGGGCACTAAGTTTATCTGTGCAAAAGCATCATTGGAAAAGCTTGTGTACTCTCAGAGCTTCAGCATCAGCTAGTGGGGCTTTGAAATAGACACAGCTGGCTCTTCTGTCTCTAGCTTCTGGGCAACAAACGGGGACCAGAGTCCAAAAGATTTGTCCTACAAAGGGCCACAGGTAGAGAGGTGCATTTTGGGATCTCAAGGGCTGGTGTCCTGAGCATGTGCCACTAAGCTCCTGTACCCCAAAAAAGACCCAGTCCTGCAGACTTTTCTGATATTCTGAGGTTAAAAGGCTGGTTCTAAGTTTCTCCCTAAGGTATGCCGATCTGTCCAAACTGCTCCAGGTCCATCCAAGGGAACACCAGCTGGCAAGCCTGCTCCAAGCCCCCAACACAATCTTTCTAACCCCAGCCTCATAGGCTGCCCCCACCCTCTAGCCAGCCAAACAAATTACCTGCAGAACCTCCCATTTCGGGAGTCCCCTGCTCTGTATTCCAAACCGCGCCCAGGACAAATTTCTTGGGGCCCTTCCTTCTGAAAGCAGCAGCATCTGGGCTGAGGCTCTCTCCTTTATATTGGGGGGGGGAGGGCTTCATATGATAATACGTGTAATATGATATGGAATGACAGAATGCATGACAGTTGCCCATAATACGGAGAAGTCAGTCAAAGGACAGAGGGGACATTTGGATAATTACCATCCATTGGCTAGTCAATCACGCGAACAGAGAGAAACTGCACAAAACCCACAATGGAGTTGGGAAACAAAAGAGACCCGAGCCAGACTCGGGATTAACCGGTCTAAAGCGATCTAAATGCTTTTGTATCTGAAGAACTGAGGCTCCCCGGTGCCCCCACCTCCCAATCCCGGGGAACTAATTGCGGGGATCAGAGTTAAAGCGCTCTCCCTCCTTTTCCCTGTCTCTTTGTAGACTGCTCACCACACAGAAAAAGAAAAATTATTTTTCTCTGTGTTCATTAAACTATTTTAAAGTTAAAGGGGTTGGGAGAGGGAGGCTCAATGTGACCCCCTCAGTTTAGGAGCTAGGATTCTCCAACCGAAGAGGCTGGGACCTTCTCCATTGGCCTCAATTCTTTGTTTCAGGGTAAAGTCGTCCCCTCCTTGCCCCTGGAAACAAATGCCCAGTCCACCTGGGCAGCTGCCCTTTGCCTGGAGGCTGACACTGATGGCTGGTACCCTGCTATGGGTGAAGAGCCCCCAGAACTGGCCTCTGCATCAGAAAAACACACCCCCTAGTTGAAAACGCAAACTGAATTTGTCTGCACACTCAGAATTCAATGGGGGGTAAAAGGGTAACAGAGAAGAGGCTTCAGCCTTCCAAATGGGAGAGTGAGAGAGAAGGCGGTTGTAAATTGTGAGGAGTTTCCTTCTACATTGGGGCATAAGAAAGGGGAAGAAAATTCTTCTAAATTGGAGCAGGGAGAGAATATGCTTAATTGGGAAAAGGAATGAGAAGAGACTCCTGCCTGAGAAAGAGACAGGCAAAGAAGTGATTCCTCAAGAAGACATAGGAAAATGGTCCCATAAATTTTTAGGGACTAAGAGATGAAAGAGAGGAAGAGAATTCCTTAAAAGATAAAAGAAATGGACAGAGATCTCTGTTCCTGAGAGCGAGACACCCCTAGTCCCCGGACAGAAAGATGGGTGACCAACATACCCAATTCCCACCAGGTCCTGCCTATACACTTATAACTTGACCACAGCCCTCCCGGCACCGGCGGGGCTCTCGCGTGTCGCCGGCTCGGTGGCAGAGGCTGTCCCGGGTCTGGGCCCGCGGGTGCCCGCCGTGCCTCTAGGCGCGTCCCCCGCGCAGCCCCCTGCCCGCTCTGGGCGAGCCGAGGTTCCTTCTTACCTTTCCGCGTCCTCCGCAGCGGGTGTGGCCGGCTCTGCGGGCGGCCCTGGGCCAGGGCCGGGGGGCGGGGGGCGGGGGGCAGGGGTGCCGGGCTGGGGGCGAGCGGCAGGGTGAGGGCTGGAGGGCCTGGCACGGTGCCCAGGGGGAACCGAGGGGGCTGTTGGCAGCCCCAGGGCCTGCAGGCTGGCCCCGCCGAGCCAGAGGAGGTTCGAGATGCTGGGGTCCGCGGATGGGCGCGGGGGCCCGGGCCGCGGGGCGCGGGGCTCCCTCCTCCGGCCGGCGTGGCGCTCCAGCCTCCAGGGCCGGCCTGGAGCCGGGCGAGGCGCGGGGAGGGAGGTCCTGCGCCTGGGAAGCCGAGGACGGGGCGCGCGGATCAGAGGGGCTGTTTCGTCGCCTCGGCTGACAAATCAATCAGGGCTCGCGGAGCCTAGGGATTGCCACGGTCGCTGCGGCGCTCGCGGCTCCCCGGCCGGCCCCGCGCTGCCAGCTGACGGCCGCCTCGAGTCCGCGCGGGTCGCGCGTCGCAGGCTGGGCTGCGGTCATTAGGCTGCGGGCGCGTGCAGCCGGGGGCGGGGGCGGCGGGGCGGCCGGGCGGGGGCGGCGCAGCGCCCAGAGGAGGCGGCCGCAGCGCCCGGCATCCCTCGGCCTCCCCCGCCCGCCGCCGTCCCGCGCCCGCTCGGCGTGCCGCCCCCACCCCCCGCCCCTCTGTCCCTGTCACTACTCTGGCCTTCTGTCTGTCCGTCCCTGCCTGCCTCCCTGTCACCTTCCACCTTCGTCCGGGTCTCTGTCACATCTCCTTGTCTCATCCTCTCTCTTGGTCTCTCCCTAGGTCCACAGCTCCCTTGCTCACTGCGCTTCTCTTTTTCTCTCTTTGGATCTGTGGTGCTGACTCTTTTACCCCTCTCTCTTCTTCGCTCTCTCCATTTTCTCCCTTTCTCTCTTCTTTCTTTCTACCTTCCTGCATCCTCTATCCCTTTCTCAGGAGGCCTCGCCGTCCCTCCTCCCTTTCATTCCTCCTTGCGACAGCGGCCCCAGAATCCAACTCAAGTCATTTCTCTGCTCTGAGATTTCGGACAAGCCACTTCCTCCCTCCCAGCTGCAGTTTCCTTATTTCTATAAAGAGTTAATAACCCGCTCTTGGTAGTGTGGCTGGGAGGGGCACTGCGCGTAGAGAGGGCTCCGGAGGTGCGCAATGACTCAGGTTCCCTGTCTTGTTGGTCATGCTCACTCAAATGCAGCAGCCACTGTGGCAGCTGCCTGGTGACCGGGGCTCACAGGGTGCCATGTGTGTCTCATAAAATCCCTGTCACCAGCCTCGAGGGCCAGGACAAGTACCAGAAGGCCATTTCAGCAGGGAAGGTCAAGGGCGATTTCCTCTGGGATCCCTAAAGGCCCTCCCGAGAAGCATCGGTGGTGCCCTGCACCACTCCAGGGCAGATCCCAGAACTGGATCTAACATCTCAGGCCCTGTCATCTGCTGGTTCTTCCCTCACTGACACCAAGAAGAGAGACAATACTCCCTCCTGTTCTTAGACCTTAGCAGGAGAAAGACTAGTCCTCTCTGGCTTCACATTAACACACACACACACACACACACACACGCACACACATCATAATTGGCTTAAAGGCTTCAAAGATGCTTCCTGGATGGAGTGTGGCTTCAGAGTCAGAAAGATGTGGGTTCAAGAGCATTACTTGCCTTGGGCAATTCACACCACATGCAGCTTCAGTTTCCTCATCTGTCAAATGAGAACAACCACCGCCTCCCTTTTCAGATTGTGGTTAGGATCATTCATGGCATGCATAATGTGCCCAGCCTATGGGAGGTTATTCATTCTGTCCAGCTTTTATTCAACAACTATTTTAGTATTTGCTGTCCATTGTTTTTTGCTTGGCTCTAGGAAACAGCCATTCACAAGGCAGACAATTTGCAGTCTAACGGGAGAGACAGACTGTGAACAGCCATTTGAAAATTATTTAAGGACAGTTGTTCAAGTGCCATGGAGGAGTAGAGAGTGTGGTGAGACCAAACACCCAGGAAAATGGACCTGGGCTAGGGGCTCAGGAAGGGTTTTCCTAAGGTGAGACCTGAAGCTGAGACCTGAAGTCAGATGTTCGGTCAGGGTTGCAGTTGGCAGGAAGTGGAAAGAGGCTGCTAAAGGGAGAGTGTTTCTGCCAGAGTGACCAGCATGTGCCAGGGCTGGGAAGCAGGAGAGAGCATGGCCAATGGAAAGGCTGGTTTAGCTGGAGCAGAAGGAAGAAGGGGAATGAGGCTGGAGAGGTTGGCGGGGCCAGGCCGGAGGGGGCAGAGCTGGGAGCCTCAGCACATGGGAACCACATGAGTCCCAATTTCCCATTTTCTAAACTGGAAGAAAAAAGTCACATTCAGTTCCCATACACGTCCTCTGCCTTCTGTCCTTCTTGGGGGGTTGTCATCTCTTATCCTTTCCTTTGCTCTTTCCCAGCACTGTTCACTCCGCAGTGTCATTACCTGCCTTGGCATTTGTACCCCAACCCTGTGTGGCCTCCTTGAGAGCACACGCTCAAGCTCACTTCCTCTCTGTGCCCTTATAGCCAGCCCCACGGGAATGTCCTCAGTCAGCATTTGTTCGACTGAACAGTCAACAGACACTGATGCCACTGTGTGCCAGGCACTGTGCTGGCATTGACCTCCCTTCACAAAGCATTCGTTTCGTGAGAAAGACTTTTGAACACACAGAACTGTGATGACACAGGGTCTTGGGGAAGCTCTTTGAGGGCAGGCCCATCCCGGGTTTGCTCACCTGGTACAGTCTTCATGGTGTGGCCCAGTGCCTGGCACTAGGTGTGCACTTGGTAATATGTGTTGAGAGGTTGATAAAGAAAAGTGAAGTTCAAAAGCAGAAGGTTGAAGGATAAGTGGGAGTTAAGTGAGCTCAAGGAAAAGGTAAGGGGATTTGCCAGGAGCCAGAGTGATAGACAGAAGAAGGGAGGGTCTGTACAGAGGGAGGGAGCTAATGGTTATTGAACTCCTCCTCCAGCCAGGCAGGGGCTAGGCACTTCTTTGCAGTGACCTCGGCCAACCCTCCCAGCATCCTTACCTCATGGGCACCATTGGCTTCCCTTTTTAAAATAAGTGCTGGGGTCCAGAGAGGTTAAATCAGTGGCCTGAGGTCACACAGCTAGTAGAAGCCTCCGTCTGGATTTGAACTCAGGTCTGCCTGCTCCTCTTCACTAAAAGGAGGAGGCAAAAGAGGAGGAGAAGGCAGAGGAAGGAGACAACTGAGAACAAAGGAAGAGCGGTGAGAAAAGAGTGAGCTCTACGAGTAATTTTTCAGCTTAAAAACAATTCCCATTTCCCAGCCCTGCAGAGGCTGGCTGGCGGATCTGAGGCGAGGCCGGCCCTCTGACTCGCAGGAGCCTGCCGAGGGGCCCCAGCGAGCTGCTTCAAAGCCGGCCTCTTCAGCACAGGCGCTTTTAAACTTCACACGGGAAACTTTCCAGGGTTGACTTTTTGCACTTTGTTTCCAAATCAAGAGATGGGGAAGTCCCTCTCAGCCCAGCGGGGAGGAGATCTCACTCAGAGACTTGCCCTGCGGTTCCTGGCTTGGCACGGGGCTCCTCACCTCTCAAGGCGACAGAGGGGTTGCGGGAACCTGCCCCCTGCCCTTGATGGGTTCCCAGGGAGAATTCAGGGTGTGGGCTTTGCAGCCTGTGTCTCCTGGGGAGATGAGGCCTCTCTTCCTGTGTCCTCCCAAGTCTGTTTTCTACCTGGTTCCCGGTGGCATTTGCTGCCAAGGTGTGACCATCTTGCAAGGATCGTAATGTGTTCCTTGCTCTTCTCTGCACAGCAGCCTCAAAACCAAACCACTCTGTCCTCTTCTGATCATCACCGAGAGAGGCGGCGAGGGTGTCCCTAACCCTCGTCTCCCTCTGATTTTTGGAATTCGGATTTGGATTTTGGATGTACATCAAGAGGCTGGCTCCATGCATTTTAATTAAGCTGTCTTTTTTCATTTATTACTAATACACTCCTCTTAACTATGATTTATTTGTTAAACAAAGCACCATAAGCCGTCACTTATTCATCTTAATTTCAACAAAATTAAAGTAGTCGCTGTTAGATTGCACCTAATTGCACTTGCAATGAAAAGAACGGAGATGTTAATCAAAATAAATTGAAGATAAACAATAAAATCATTACATCTTTGCGGCGGTAAGTGTAACTAATCAGCTTTGACTCTAAGCGACCGAACAGGAATAATGAATGTGTCACTGAAGGCGCGTTCATTAAGGGAGGCCGTCATGGCCTGGGTCCTCGGGGCAGCAGACGGCCACCCTGCCTATGTGGCCCTGAGGGTTTCTGCCTCCTAGGAGAAGGGAGGAGGCTCATAGAACAAGAGGGAGAGTCCTGGGTAGGGAGCCCCCAAGGCTGTCCTGCTAGGAGTTCTCTCAGTCTGATGAGAAAGTGAGACACTCCAGGTCCATTCATTTCTGGACATAAGAAGTAACCAAGAATGGGGAGAGAGAGAGAGACTTGGAGAGAAACAGATAGATAGATATCCAGAGGACACAGATAGCCAGACGCAGTCCAGGGGACGCGGTAGAGGAGTGTCTAGTGGAAAGAGACAAGGAGAAAGAGGGCAGGCAGACAGAAAGAGACCAGGATGAGAGACAGGGGGATAGAGATCCAGAGCAAGGCCAGGGGTGGACAGTCATGGACAAAGTAAAGAGCCTGTGAGGATAGGCAGCTCGGACAGGGTGATGGGGATGGGATGGGAACAACCTGAGTGTGGTGACCAAAGAGAACCAGGAAGGTCCACAGAGGTGGAGGTTCTTAAAGTCATAATCTCTCCTGGGAGGACAAGACATACACATTCAAATTCTGAACCAGCTGAAGCTCTGGAGGTTTCAGATTAGGATTCTGAGAACAACGTGGTTCTCAGGAGTCTGTTCAAGTAAGTGACTCTCAGGGTAGGACCCCTGGACTGCCTCTGGGAACATGGAGGGGGAGGGGGGCACCAAGGTGAAGGAGAAGGAAGGTCACCTGGGGGACCCCTGAGCTCATCCTCCATCACAGGGATTTCATAAGCCTGAAGAGTCCAGACCAGGATCCCTTCCCCATGTCACAGGCTTCTGTGCCAGTCCTTCGATTGCTGGCCTGGACATCAGATGCAGAGCCAGAGAGATGCCAGCTTGGGTTACTGGCTGAGACTCCCTCACAACACCCCCTTTCCAGGCTGGGAAGCCCCAGAGTATGAGCAACTTTGGGAAAATAGAAAATCTGAGGACGTGGCCATCTGGGTAAAATTGCACAATCAAGAGAGACAACCTGAACGACATATTTTTTAAATACTGACCATGTGCCTAGCCCTATGCTGAGCCCGAGAAATACAGATAAGTCAGATACGACCTCCCCATCTCAATGTTCCTATCTTAAAAGTAGAGTTAATAATAGAACCTACTTCATATATTTATTATGGGGATTAAATGAGTTAATAATTATAAAGAGCTTAGAATGATGTTTGGCCCTTTGTGTATGTTAAATAAAAATAAAGATAAAATAAATCCCTGCTCTCGTGGAATGCAGAGTTCAGTAGAGGAGACAGAGTTATTAGCAGTGAAGTTCAATCCAAAGGAGATAAGGGCCATTATATATGAACTTTAGGATGCTTTGGAGGTCTGTCCAGACTGGAGACAAAGCTTCCAGGTGAGCAGTTCAGAAGCAAGGGTGGGAATTAATCAGATGTAGGGTGAGAGGAAGGGGAAAATAATATTCTGAGTAAAGGGAACCGTGTGAACAAATATGGGCAAGAAACAGCAGGATATGCCTAGGGATGTCAAGCGAATTGGAATTAAGGTAAAACTGGAGACCAGGGACTCAGCTCTTGATGAGTCTTGGCAGGAACCATTGAAGAGCATCACTTACTGAGTTTCCTGTTCCTTTTTCTTTTTTTGTTTTTCCTTTTCTCTTCTTCCTTTTGGCTTCTCAGCATGTATTTGATGTACATGGGTGGGATTTTTCTATTGGGATTACACCTTCTCCCTTTTTTCTCCTACCATCTCAGTCTAGGAGGGACTGGTAGAGGCAACTCCACTGTAACACCAGGGGAAGGAGCATGTGACCTAGACCTAAGCCAATCAGCACATCGCATTCCTGTAGCCACAGTGATGGGTTGAGAGATAGGTAATCAGGCCCAGTGGGAGCCAATCCAGGACTTTGGCTCAAGGACCTGGGAGAGGTCTTTGAACCTTTCTGCTGGTCTCTAATCTAACAGGATATAGGGGCCTGGGCTGCTGCCATCATCTTACTGCCATTCAGAGCTTGAAACCAAAGCCAACAGAGCAGACGGCAGCAGGACAGAGCAAAACAAGTTCCAGTGACATTATTTGAACTCCAAATCCAGCAGACATAAAGCTAGCCCTAGCCCTTGGCCTTTTTGGTTTCATGAACCAATACATTTTTTTTCGTGTAAGCCAGTTTAGGTTGGGTTTTCTGTCACTTGAAACAGAAAGTTCTAGCTGATAGGCTTCAAACAGAACTGCAACACCATTAGGTATTTTAGTAACATCACTCAGGCAGTCACAGTGTGGCAGAGGGACTTGGAAGCAAGGAGGCAGGAGGCTGGTGCGTTCGTCCCAAAGAAGGCTTATGATGAAGAGCAGGCAGAGCTAGGGACTTTGGTCTCCACCAGCACATTGTTCTCACTGCTGCCATAACAAATCCCCACAAACGGGGTGGCTTAAAACAATAGAAATGGATTCTCTGACAGTTCTGGAGACTAAAAGTCCAAAACCAAGGTGTCAACAGGGCCGAGCTCCCTCAGCTACAGGGGAGAATCCTTCCTTGCCTCTTTCAGCTTCTGCTAGCTTCAGGGATTCCTTGGTGTGTGGCTGCACAGCTCCTATCTCTTGTTTTCCATCTTCACATGTTTTTTTTTTTTTCTCCTCTGTGTCAATTGTGTCTTTTCCTTTTGTGTGCTGAGTCTTTTCCTCTTCTGTCCTATAAGGACACTTGTCATTGGATTTAGAGCCAAGACCCTAAGAAATGGACAAGAGTCGTTTTCATTTTAAAAACCTGGAAGCCAAGAGATTGTGCAAAAGCATGGGGTTGTGAGTTTCAAGTCACTCTGAGCAATATTCCAGAAAACTCGGGGCTTGTGGGAGCACTTAGGAGAGAAAGCAGTGATTCTCAGGACCCCACACTGGTTCCCTAGGAACAAATCTTGCCAGATCAGTTCCATTTCTCTCTTTGCCAAATTCACCAGATGGGTAGATCAGGAAGGGTGTGATGGACAGAGTGAGCCCAGACTTTCATAGTCTTCTTGTAAACAGGACAGAAAAAAAGTATGATGGATTAAAAAATGATCAGGTAGTTGACTGCCAATAATGAAAGGATATTGAGAGATCTTTGTGTCCTGGAAAAAGACCTCTAGTGGGGTACTCAGAGTCACTATACCAGATCCTATTCTGCCCATCCAAGTCACATGTGATGATGCTAAACATTGGACAGTCTGCTTGTCCTATTGGTAGACTGTTTGAGGAAGGAAGAACCAGAGACTATGTTGGATCATAGAACTCATTGTTTGAAGTATCTACTCTGCCAAGAAATGAACTAGGCTCTTGCAGAACAATGGAGGATCCGACAGAGAGATGGACAGGGTACCTGCCCTTGTGGAGCTTACTGTTCAGTGGGAGAACCATACAGGCACATTTAGTGTAATAAGTATCCAAAATGATCTCAACAGGATGGAGTTTACAAGATGAGAGGAGGCAGGGGAAAATATGGTCCTGCCAAGCTTGGAGGGCTGACTCTGCTTTCATTGGTGCCTTTCGGTTTACACAAAATAGTAAGGGAGAGGGGTTGGAAGTGGGGGTAGGGAGTGGTGAATACTCTAAGGACCATTGGAGGCAAGAAGAGAAGGCTTTGGAATCGCCCTGTTTATGATCGTGGGAACTGGAAGGCCTGGGAGCTACTGCACAACAGCATGTGGGGGAGAGGAGGGTTGGAGATGCACAGAGGCTGACTCTTCTGGGAAACTTGCCTACGCCCAGGCCAAGGACAGAGAAATCCTGCAGACATGGGAGGGAGGAAGAGATGCGCATGGCACCCTCGCACCACCAGGCCCTGTGCCGAGCTCATGCCTGACACGCAGCATGTGCTTAGCAAGGACTGCCTAAAACAAAAAGAGGTTGTTTTTTTTTTTTTCAACTCCAGTTCTCGATGTCATCCATTTCACTTCTCAGAGCCTCAGTCTCACCGTCTGTAAAGTGGGTCAAGATGAACAACACACCATGTGACAGAATTGTGTGAACACTGAAGTGCCGTTCAGATACAGGGATTTAAAGGAAGGTGAGGAAGCAACTTTCCTATTGCTGCCTCCGGCACATGCCCTTTTAGAAAATATGAATGGCAAAAGCCAGGAGCAGTTTTTTCATAAACATTCTTCTGTTTAATTAAAGAAGAATAAACTAAGTTATAAGGACTGACGTTTTTTCCGTGAGACACAGTAAGGCCCACCAATGATGCTCCATAACTGCATGCGCCTTTCCCTACCTTTAACTCTCAATAAGGACAGGGAATTTAAATGGAGATAGATCAATGGGGAGAATAGGGGCTTGGCTTGGTCAACTGGAATCTCCTCCCAAGTGTCTTCAGCTGAGACCCTGAAGACCCTGTTCGGAGATGACTTGCCATCCCAGCCTCCCTCCATCTGGAATCTCTGCCTCCTTTAGTCTTGTGCCGAACAGGTGATGACCATGGTCCTGACAGCTCTGATTGCTGACCACTTGCTCTGTGCCAGGCAGAAGGCTCAGGGATTTCCATGCATTAGCTCAATTTCCTTATTACTTTTACTGTCCAGCCTGGGCCCCTTATCCCAAAGCTGATGCTTATAACCAGGACACTAACCTGCCTGAGTGCAGATTCTGGAGGGGCCATCGGGGATGGGAAGATAATGATGCCCTGGGGCTGGAGTCCCCCCAGGCTGGCAGCAGGAAGAGGTAATCCTCCCAGATGGTGGTGCCCCAAGGCGGCAATGCTTCAGCTGCATCTGGGGAGCTCCATGAAACAGGAGGTGGCCCCTAAATTTCTCTTGGAAGTGGGAGCCAGAGGCAAGAGCTGCCTCACAAAAGATGGCTGGATGCCATGCGTCGGTAGAGGACCGGGAGCACACCATCTGCAGCCACCACCCAGTGAAGGTCAGTATGGCCCACAGGAGCCCGGGTTGGGTACCAAAGCCTGATAGTGGGCAGAACCTGTATCAGCTCTGTGCTGGACAAAGGAAGAAGGCGGTAGAAGAAGCCCCTCTCTGGCCATGGTGTCCTTGTTTAAGCTGAAGAAATGGAGGCCTTGAAACATACTATATAAAAATTCAACACGAACTGCCATATGATCCCGAATTTCACTGCTGGGTATATAGACAGAAGAATTGAAAGCACAGACTCAGACAGACATCCGCACACTCATGTTCATAGAAGCATTATTCATGATAGCCAAAAGGTAGAAACAAACCAGTGTCTATCAACAGATGAATGGACAAAGTGTGGTATATACATACAGCAGAATATTATTTAGCCTTAGAAAGAAAGGAAATTCTGACACATGCTATAACGTGAATGAACCTTGAGGGTATTGTGCTAAGTGAAATAAGCCAGTTACAAAGGGACAAATACTGTGTAGTTTCACTTATACGAGGTACCTAGAATAGGCAAATTCCTAGAGACAAAATAGAATGGTGGTTGGCAGGGGCCAGGGGAGAGGGAGGAATGGGGAGTTACTGATTAATAACGGCATTTCAGTTTGGGGAGATGAGAAAGTAGAGATGGAGGACGGTGACGTGTTGGCTGCCAGCGAGATGTACACTCAGAGACAGTTAAGATGGTAAATTGTATGTTATCCATATTTTATCCCAAAGCTGACATTTCCCCTACTTTTAATAAAAACTCTTCCTAGACTGAAAGCCAAAAACGAAAACAAAAAGCATGCTATATAATCTTCATCGAGTGCTCGCTGTGTGTCAGGCATCATGCTGAATGTGTTTTGTTTATCGTCTCTTTGGTCCTTTGCAACAATCACAGTGGTAATTGTTTCTTCCATTTTCCAAGTGAGAGAACTGAGTCTCACAGAGACTCATCCCAGGCCTCACCGCTAGGAAGTAACTTGAACCCATGCCCTTAACCGCTCTGCTCAGACAGGAAAAGTGACTCGTCCAGAAACACACAGCTGGAAAGGGGAAGCTCCAGGCTTGTCAAATCTTTGGTGCAGAGGCAGATTGAAAAAGTGTGAAAAAAAAAAAAAAAAACCGAAATCTTTGACCTGCTTGGGTCTCGAAGAGTGGAGAGGTAGCCTGGCAAAGAGGGTCCCTATGAGGCCAGCAGGAAACCCATTCTTATGGAGGACACCATTTCATCTTAGAAAGTGCCTGAGACAGCGTCTCTGCTGGTGTTCCGCTGCCTGATGGGAGTTGCAAGGAACCAGAGCATGTTTGAGAAACATTTTATTTCATCCTGAGCTGGTCCTCTTGGGCTAAATAAGCTCCTTTCTCTAGGAGGAAATGAAGAAGCAAGCTTTTAGGGGCACCTGCATAGAGATTTGTCTTGATTTCACACCGTGCAACCTTTGGCTCAGAGAGGTAAAGTGACTTGCCCAGGGCCACAGAGCAGGTCTGCCCCCAAGGTTCAAATCCAGGGTACCTGGCTTCTGGTCCAGGACCCAGCAGACACTACACTTCACTCTGGAGCTGTCTGAGAGCTAGAATCACCTCTCTCCCAGCCTCTGGGTCTTCCTTCTCTGGTCTCCTAACAAAGAAACACTCATGAGGACTACAGGCACAGGAAATCTCCATGACGTTGAATCCACAGACATCCTCTCCCTTGACCTGAAGGGCACTGGGCCACTAAACTGTTAAAAATTCATGAAGGTGACTTTTCTTAGGAAGGTCATCCATGATAGGACTCCTGTCTCTTCTCCAGGCTCATGTCCCACCAGCCCCTCCCGCACCCCCGGTCCTCCAAGCCACTTTGTTCTTCCTCACTCCAAGCCTTTGCCTCTGCTGCTCCCCCTGCTAGAAGCTCACGCACCCCCTAACATTGCTGACCTAACCACTGCTTGTTCTCAGGCATCAGCTTGCATGTCGCTTCTGTGACGCCTTCCCTCATCCTCGCCCTGCTCACCTGTACACACACGGACGCACAAGCACACATCTACACACACATATACATCCTCACACTCATACACTCACACTCCGACACACATGCACACCCTTTCTTAATGTTCATGGCTGTGTCCTCGATGCCTAAACCACCACCTGGCACAGAGCAGGCCCTCAGTCAATTTCGATAGATTGACTAAATGCATGAAAAGGATACATTCAGATTCAGTTAACAATCCTGGGTTTCCCACCAAGCAGCTGGGGAGGCCTTGGATAAAACTTTTAAGCTCTCTGGGACTCAGCTTTCTCATGGATAAAATGGGTGTAAAAAAGAATCTTCCTCACAAGGTATGTGAAGTCAATGAGAGACTATGTAAAATGCTTGGCTATATTCAGGACACAGCGGGGTCTTAGGGAAAGTCACCTACGACTATGCCTGGGAGAGTGCCCTCCCCGTAGCTCTCAAGTCTCCCCTGTGGAGTAGAAAAATAATATGGGCAGAGATTAATACCTGCTTAAGAAATCTGTGAGCTCCTGAACTAGGAGTTTAAGGCATATACGCACCTTGGCCTTCAAGGACCTTATGGTTCAGTGGAGGAGAAAGACCCTAACTAGCCAATGATAGAAAGCATGAGAGGGGTAGACGGAGTTCTGGTGGGAACCCCAGGCATGGCTTCTTAGAGGAGGTGAGGCTGGAGCTTTGCTGGGAGGAAAAAGTAAGTTTCCCAGGCAGAGATTTAGGTGGAAGGAAGTCCTGCAGGCAGAGGGAAGAACATGGGCCAAGTCCTGAAGGTATTATTGGAGAATGGTGACTCAATCAGGACCAGGTGCCTAAGGGGGCCAGGAGAGGCTGGGGGGCGATGGGGAAGTTGGGGCCAGCCAGCGAAAGGCGTAGGGAGCCTCCCTCCTAAGAAAGCTTTGATCTGCTGGCCAAGGAGGGGCTTGGCAAGGTTTCAAGCAGATTGAGGGTGAGGATTGGAGGGTGACATCATTAGATTTATTCTCTGGAAAGAGAGTGTGAACAGGGCTTAGCCTGGCAGAAGAGTTCCCCTAGGAGGCATTCAAAATGTGTTCCCCTTAAGTTCATAGAAATGAAAGTCATGGGTTTGGGGGTCAGGTAGACCTTGCTTCCTCTTTTGTTCCTCTCCTTAGAGCTGTGTGACAAGTGGTTGGCCCCTTCCAAGCCTCAAGTCCTCATCTGCAAGTCAGGGACAAGGAGACTGACTCCCAAGGGCGTGGAGAGGATTTGGTGAGATTCTGGATATGCAAGGGTCCTGCACACAGTAGGCCCACAACCAAGGCTAGCTCCTTCCTCTTTGGAACTAAGCAGAAATTTACTGCAATTATTGGAAGGACTCGGGTGTGACTAAGTCTGTTCTGTGCCCACATTAACCGCAATTTTCAGAAGGATTCAGGTGTGACTAAGTCTGTTTTGTGCCCATATTAACCGCAATTTTCAGGACACGGGTGTGACTAAGTCTGTTCTGTGCCCACATTAACAAGGTCTATTTCAGAAGCAGCCTCTGGGACTTTCCAGAGCACACCCCGTATTAAAGACAACCTCCAAAATGGGTGGGGTGTGGTCACCTGTGCAGACCTGGCCATCTCAGGCAGAGGCAGGTGGACCTTTGTAGATGCACAGCAAAGCTGCCCATGCCTGGTTCCAGAGTGACCGACGCAGACCCAAGACCCTGTGCTCAGGGAGATGCTCTTGATGCAAGCCTCCCATCTCCCTGGCTGGTCCACCCTCCAAGACATGGGCAGATGAGGGCCTTCAAGGAGATTCAAGGCATACTGGGTGCAAGCTCTGAGTCCAGAGAATTCACAGCGTAGCTGGGAGCACATAACATTTCCTCTTTCCCAGTGCTTCACACACAGTAAACATCGCTCTTGTCCCCTATGACGTCACACTTTGTAAATCACAGTCACATCTACCATTTGCTGAACCTTGCCATGTGCCAGGCACCTTGCTAAGTTCTTTCTTTGGACTATTTTTCTTTACAACTTTGTGAGGTGTATGCAATTGTCAGTCCCATTTTACAGACCAAGAAACTGAGGCTCACAGAAGTTATGATACTTGCCAAAGTCATCCAGCTGGGAACTGGTGAACTGGGACTTGAATCCAGGTCTGTGGGCTCTAGATCCTTCACTCATAACAGCTGAGCTATTCTGTTTGTTTAAGAAGCCTCTCTCTAGATAAGGCGAGGGGCTAAGAGGCTGGGCTTTGTTTTGATCTGGAAGGTAGGTAGTAGGGTCTGCAGGAGGTCTCTAAGCAACATGATGGAGACTGGAAACAGAGTAGGGACTGGTCTCTCTGGGGCTGCACTGCTAGAGACGAAGATGGAAAGCAGAAGCTAGGGGACCCCTGCCATGTGCTACTCATAGCCAAAACCCACCCAGACTCAGCCGGTCCCTCCTCTGCCCAAAGACCTTTACTGTTTCACTACTGACGTTAAGACAAAGTCCAAATTCCTCAATCTGGCACCTTCACAAGCTCATGGCCCTTCACAAGCTCTCTATGACCAACCCTCCAGCCCGACCACTGCCACTCAGGCCACCTGAGAGCCTCATTTTCCTTCCATAACCCTATGCCATTGCACGTGTTGATCCTGCTGCCTGAGATAGCCTTCCTGCCCTTTCTATTTGATGAACTCTAGCCAAATAAGTCTTCAGCACTCAGCTCAAACATCAGGGAAGCCACCTGTCTTTCCGACTAGGGACACCATCTCTCTCTCCCTTCTCTCTTCCTCCCTCCCTCCCTTTCCCTCTCCCTCTCCCTCTGTCTCTGTCTCTCTGTCCAGCACAAACTAAGACACAAGGAATATTTGGGAATGAATGAATGACCCAAAGGAATGGACACAGGCTACCGATTGTGATCATAGGAGGCTCCAAATGCTGACCCTGGGAGAGAAGAGAAACAAAAGCCTGTGGAGAGGCCAGCATGGTTGGAGGAATACTCCAGTTCTCTTTGTCTGGTATAAATTAAGAGTGAGGCTCCAAGAGTCTTTTTCAAGAATATTTTTAATGGGCTTCAGGATGATTCATTCCTTGACAGTTTCACTCCGCGCATCGCTTCTGAAGGAGCCTCACACTCCTGCCTTAACTCAGAAATCTTCCCTCTGCCCTGTTCACTCACTCATTCTGTAAGTCGGGATAGGGTACGTTCTGCTGTGGGAGCAACCAGCCCAGAATCTCGGTGGCCCATTCTGTATGCATATTACAGGTCGGTTGGGGAATGCTACTCTATATTGTCCTCCCTCAGAGATCCAAGCTACAGGAGGCTCCTTCTCGGTGCTTCTAGAATTGCTGAGGCAAGGAAAAGGGGATATTACAAATCAATCACTAGGTCTTAAAGCTTCTGTTCAGAGGTGACTCATGTCACTTCTGCTTAGAAGACAAGTCACATAATCATACCTAACTTTACATTGGGCGGAGTAGTACAGTCCTAACACAAGCCTTGAAAGCAGAAAAACTGAAATATTTAGCAACCACTACACTCATCAACATTTACAGTGTACCTACTATGTGGCTCACATAGTAGGAGTTCCTGAACAGGAGGTAGGACGTGTTCTGCTCCCTTTGGGACATCTCCCATGACTTCCGGTGAGGCTCAGTTATCCCTTCTCCGCACAGTTCCATGTCACCAAAACTCTGCACAAATACTTCAGATGTCCTTTTTATCAATTCCTGCTTCAAATTTATGCTTCAGTGCTCTTTCTCTCTTCAGCACTTGGCAAATCCCCATCCTTCCTTTTTCCTCCTCTTCCTTCCTTCTTTCTTTCATTAAATATATGCCGAGCATCTTGATGTACTAGCATGGTGCTTTGTGCTTCAAGATCCAGCTCAGATAGACCACGTATTCTTGGAGGTCTTTCTTGCTCCTCCCACGTAAGAAACAAATGCCCCCAGCTCAGGGTTCCCAGCACTTTGAACATCCTTCCACTTGTCCCTTTAGGTGGTAGGTATCTGTGTCCACACCATCTTTGCCCACCAGGCTGTGAGCAAGGACAAGGACTGTGTCTCATTCATCTCTTTATCCCCAGTGCCTGAGTTTGTGCTCAGAAAGGGATTGTTAACTAACTGGCCAACTGACCGATTGAATAGGCGAATGAATAAATGGCTGTTTTGTAATAGCTTGCATACAAGGTAGGAAATGACTTTCCACCGCATTTAAACGAAAACCCAAACCTTTTCCTGCAGCCGACAAAGCCCTTCCTGATCTGTCCCCAGCCCACCACGTTCCAGGTCTGTTCATCTCTCAGATCATCAAAACGCCAAGTTCATTCTTGCCTCAGTGCCTTTGCACCTGTCATGGCCTCCTCCTGCAACTCTGTGTTTCCAGGTCATCACGGGGCTGGCTCCTTACCCTCATGCTAGCCCCAGCTCAAATGCTACCTCCTTGGGGAGGCCTTCTCTGACCACCTAGTCTAAGGAACTCCCCACTGCTCTCTTTAGAGCCTTCCTGTTTTATCCTGTTCAAAAACACTTTCCACCTGAAGTTCTTTAGCTCAGTTAGTTGCGTGTGCGCCTATCGTCAGCTCCTCCCTTCTGAAATATAAAGTTCATGGGAGCAGAGGCCCTATCTGTTCATAGAGCTGTCGCTGGAGCCCTGAGCAGTGCCTGGCACACAGCAGGTGCTCAATTCATATCTGTTGAATGAACAAGTGAAAGGTAAAATGTGACGCATTATCTGAGAGGGGTGCGGCCTAACTGAGGGGGGAATTTAACAGTTCTCTGCCGGCCAACCAAGCCATAGGCCTCGAATTTCTTGGCCTTCCTGCTGCTTTAAAGGGTGCCGGTGGGTGTCTGCACGGCATACCACGAGATGCCCGTGCCCCCAGGACACTGCATTCTCAGTGCACGCATGCACAGGCAACCCCGCAGAGCCATCCCGTAAGTCGCAGGAGAGGACTTGGCACAAGCAGAGAGGTCCCGCGGGCCGTCTCCTTGCTCACTTCGCTCCTGGCTCCAGGCTGCGCTGCCGCTTACCGCCTGAGCGCCCAGCCCGGGGCAGCCGGGGCGTAATCCCGTTTTAAAGCAAGACTGGGTGTTGCTCCTTCGAGGAGAGGGCACGGGCAGCCATGCCAAAGCTGACAGGGTGGACAGAGGCTTCAAAGGCTGCTTGCCAGGAAGCTGGGAAAGCCAGGGAGCTGGAGGCAGAGCGGGCCGGCGAGGAGCAGGCAGAGCCTGCAGTGCTGGGGTTGGGGACCCGGCTGGCTCCCCTGCTGAGGCCACACGGGTTAGTTCGTGTTTCCTTTCCTCTCTCAGTAGCAGGTGAGAGCTCCTTAGGGAAGCATGGGGGAGATTCATCACTGGGTTCCCCGCACTACATGGAATACCACTGTACTCTCATGTGCCCCTAAGTGTCTTCTTTGCAGTATGGGGAAAACAGCTCTCTTATCCCCTCAACTGGTTCGCTCTTTTCAGAGGGCAGCTTTGCAGCCTCTCAGTGTGGTTGGGAAATGCCTCCCCTGTGACCTGGAGTTTAAATGTGCCCTGCAGAAGCTGACACAAGCAGGCACTGATCCATTCAGTAATGGGTTCCTTTAGTCATTTGGGCAAAATGAACCGTCGAGGTCCTACTACGTGCCAGGCACTGAACTGAGCACTGAGAATGTGAACTTATGAACACACAGACACAATGTCTTAGGTTCCTGGAACAATCTCAGAGCTCAGTGGGGGAGAGAAACACTGAACACTTACAGAAATCCTTAGATGAGATTATGTTAAACACCTCAAGTGAGGGGTGCAGGGCCTGCTGGGAAAAGGCTCAAGCAATTTATTTATTTATTTTTGTAAGTAAAAAGGGAGCAGCCCAAATATCCCCAAAATGGCGAGCAAAGTTGTGGCACGTCGACTCTTTGGATATTCCCATGCACCTATGTCTTGGTCCATTTGGGTTGCTATAACAAAAATACCGCAGACTAGATGACTTAGAAACAACAGAAATTTATTTCTCACATTTCCGGAGGCTGAGAATCCCAGATCAAGGTGCTGGAAGGTTTGGTGTCTGGTGAGGGCCCACTTCATCGTTCACAGATGGCTGTCTTCCTACTGTTACCTCACATGACAGAAGCGAGAGGGAGCTCTCTGAGGTCTCTTTTATAAAGGCACTAATTCCATTTATGAGGGCTCCACCCTTGTGACCCAATCACCTCTCAAAGACCCGACCTCCAAATGTGCCCTGCAGAAGCCATGGGGGTTAGGTTTCAACACATGAATTTGGAAGGACCCAAACATTCAGTCTATCGCAGCCAATTAAAAAGAATGAGTCATGTTAAACAAACAGACAGGGAAAGGTGTCCTCAACATAGTGTTAAATTTTTTTGAAAAGGTGTACAGTATGCTTAATTTCTGTAATACTAACAATTACCATGATATTTGTGTGTGTTATTAATATTTGCATGGGAAAAGATTGGTAGAATATGTTCCATATTGTTAACAGCTGCTATTTCAGGGGAGGGAGAATACCTGTGACTTTCACTTTTTAAATGTTAGGATAATGTTTGAATTGTTAAAAATAGACATGTATTACCTTGGTAAAGAGAAAAAATAAAGACTCGGGGGGGAAATGATGCTGATTATTTTTGAGGCTACCCAGATTCAAGGCCATTTAGAGAGAGGACTCTTCCTACTTGAAGACCAATTTCCCTCCACCTGGGGCTGGAATCTCAACAAGGAAAGAATCACAGTAATTAGGGAGCAGAGAGGGTCCTCGCAGGTTGATATGAGGCAGTGAATAGAATGTGAACTTCAAAGCTGGGGAGAACAGGGTTCTAATCCTGGTTTTGCAGCTGGTGATTTGGGTGGGGTCACTGGGGCTCCGTTTCCTCTCTTCTAGGAAATATATAATAATCTCTTCCTCCAAGGGTTGTTTGCAGATTAAATGAAATGCTACATTAGAATTTTCTTGGAAAGCTACTACTTGGTGGTTCTAAACAGAGGGAAAGCCTTTGCCAGACCTGGAAGCATCATATGGAATTGTTGGAAGAGGAGAAATAATTTTGCTCTTGGCTCTTCTTGCAGGGAAGTGGAGTTTGCTAACATCATCCACCTAGGAAAATCCAGTAACGTGTCTGCTCGTTGATCAGAAGCGGTGATTTCAGTGTGCTTCCCTCGGCATCCCTCTCTGGCACAGAGAAGATATCAGAGTTTGTTGACTGAATACATGAACAACCTACTCCAACCTAAAAGTGACTTATGCCTGCACCCAGTGCGAAACTCAGCTGAATAATTCATTGAATGAAATCCACATCTCATTCCCCCAGAGCGCCTTGACCGTGAATGTCTTAAGCATAATCCCAGCGAGCACACTTCTACATCTAAGACTTAGTTGTATTATATGAAAGCTGGGGGCTGCTGGGATCTATACTGGGTGTCGAGGCACTATTCAAAGGGTTTTGGCTTCAGTGGCTAGCTCCAGATCAGAGGGAAAAAAAAATAACAATTCTTGTGAGAAACTCAAGTAAGAAGACACTATTGTGTGCTTACTATATACCAGCCACTGCTGTAAGCCTTTAACCTGGATTGATTTACAATCTCCTACAGTATATACTGACATTATTCCCATTTACAGGTGAGGAAACTGAGCCCCACTGAGAGTATCTTTCCCGAAGTCACACAGTTAGCAAGGACTCCAACAGGGCCATTGGAGAGTACTATAAGGACAATCACAGCCTCATTTACTCAGTGTCCACAAGAGTCTGACTTTGTGTAAAATGCTTGAGTCATCTCGTGGGAATCTTCCAAGTCTCCAGGGTAAATACCACAACCTCATTATACGGAAGAAGAAAGTGGCCCAGAGGTGCAGTGGCTTGCTCTAGCACACACAGCTAGAGGGGACGACAGTGCAGGACAGGAGACCAGGTCCTTCTGTCAGTCTAAATCTAGATGTCAAAGCTTTCCTATCAAGCTAACTCAGCCTGCAGGTGGTGGGTGAAAGCTGAGCCTAGGGGGCACTTGGGGCCTCAGAGCTTCTGCAGGACACATGAGTGCCAGATGGGTGGTGATGGCCAGACTGCTCCTGGGCCCCACCCGCCTGAAGGGTGAGGCTAATGCGGCCTTCTCCCACCACTGCACCCTGGTCAGGAGCCCAGCAGGCTGAGGCTACAGCTGGGGCCAGAAAGGCCAGTTTGAGGCTGCCTCTCCTGGCTAGCTAGCACTGAAGGCCTTTATGAAGGAGGGAATGAAGCTAGCCAGTAATGAGCTGGCCCCTGGCACACCAACCCCAAGGTGGAGGCAGAGGCTGATGGAAGGGGGATCCGAGGTCCCCAGTGGAGGGGGCAGCGGCACCAGAGGGGAACAGGGACTTCCCTCTGCTTTTCCTGCCTCCTACCTCTCCCCTTCCTATTCCTCTTCTACCCTGAAGCCATGGGAATCTTTCAAAAATACAAATCTGACTCTACCACTCTCCGCTAATGGCCTTTAGGATAAGGTTCTGGCTACTTACCCTGACATCTGAGGTCCTCTGAGTGTGGCCTGGCTTTTGCCTTCCTCTCTAGCTTATTTCCTCCTATATCCTCCACCCCCACTACACACGCGCATGCGCGCTTGCGCATATACACACACACACACACACACACACACACACACACTCTCTCTCTCTCTCTCTCTCTCTCTCTCTCTCTCTCTCTCTGAACATGGTTTCCTGGATATACCAGGCTCTCCCACACCGATGTGAATGGCTAAGCTTCTATGGCTTTCCATCTGCTGAACCCATTGCCTAGAATGCTCTGTCCCCCTTCATCCTGCAGCTCGTACCTACTTGACCTTCATGTTGACCCTCACAACTCAGTTCTGGGAAGATCTCCTCCAGCAAGCCTCGCCAACCCTGAACCTGGGTCACGTGCCCCACCTGGACTTTTAGTGTCCCCTCCCTCTCCACCACTGTGCGCATCGGGCGGGATTTAGACTTTTGCTGGGTGCGTCCCATGTTACACTGTGAGCTTCTCCTCTCAGGCTGGATCCAGACTGCCTTGCCTCTGCTTCCCTTGGGCCCAGCCAGGCCCTGCGGAGGGTAGATGAGGCCTCTGTCAATGGATGCTGAGTGAATGGATAAATGAATGAGGGCACCCCAAAGCCTCTCCCATTTTCTTCTCTCTGTATCTTCCTTCAAGACTGTGCAACTGGCAGCAAGAGGGTTAACGCATGGAGATGCTCCAACGTGTTAGCAGCATGAGGACCAGGTGACAACGAATGCTTACCAGGCTGCCACGCCATATCCGCCAGGCTCCTGCTTGTTCCTGGCACCACATATGGTCTGTATGCCCGCCCACCTGCCCGAGAGAAGGGCTGAGCCGAGAGGGCTCTGGGGGCTGCAGGGCTCAAAGTGTGTGTGTTTGTGTGTGTGTGTGTGTGTGTGTGTGTGTGTGTGTGTGTGAGAGAGAGAGAGAGAGAGAGAGAGTGTGTGTGCGTGCGTGTAAGTGCGTGCATCTGGTGAGGTGGGGGAGGAGAATAGAGGGGAGGCAGGAGAGATACATGAGGAGGGAAAGAAGGGAGGAGAAGAAAGAGCGAGTGATGGAGAATGGGAAAAAGAAAGACAGCAAAGTTAGAGAGGAGAGGGGAGGGAGGGAAAGAGGGGAGAGAAGAAGAGTATCTATCACTACTCCCACAACGGAGACATGGAAATGAGGCTGTGACTTCTCCTGAGCTAGAAAGCCAGTAGATCAATAATTCAGCTAGACAATGGGACTTTCAGGCAACACAGAATCCAGAGGAAAAAGAGCAGACGAGGGAAACTGGGCCGTGAAGGTTTGATCAGAAAAACGTTCCAGGGCACCCTGCTCACGCCTGGTGTGACCGTACCCAGAACTATCTTTAGACCCTGCTCCACACCTGTCCTCAGCAGATCCTCATGCTTTGAAGCACCTTAAAATTTTCTAAGCCCTCTTCTGGTGGCTGGCACCGGTTAGGCTGCCTGTGTCATCTGCGTGGGGTACCGTGAGCTTGGACTGGGACCTTCACAGACCCTAGAATCCATTTCTCATTTTCACCAGATGCGATTGGCAAGCAGATCATTCTGGAAGCCAAGGTGGGATTTTGCAGAATCTTGGGAGACTGGGCCACCAGAGTGATGCTGATTTTGAAGGACTGGAATTGTTTATGTGGACAGAGACCCTGCAAAAATTAAGTGCCCAGCACCCTGCACACTCTGAGAGTTACCCTGACTGCACCCTCAGATCAGCCAGGTTAGAGTAGGGAGGGAGTGTCTCTTGGAGGAAGAACAGCCTCGGCCCCCTGCTGAGAATCCTCGCCAGCAATGGGCTCCAGATGCAGCAGGTGCAGCCGTGATGGTCGCCGCTCAGGCAGCATCCCTCTCCCCACTTTGCACATCAAACCTGAGAGAAGGATCTGTCTCCCCCATCACCAGCCAGGACAGGGTAGAGGGGAGGGGAGGAGGCATACCGGGAGGGAAGACAGGGGAGCTAGGCACAGAGGTGTCAGGACATTCACAGAGAAAGGTAGCTTTTAAGAAGATCTAAATGTGAATGATAAAACGAAGAAAACTAAGGAGATTATCTCCATAACCTTGGCTAGGCAAAGATTCTTTTAAACAGGGCACAAAAACTTCAACCATAAAGAATAATATTGATAAGTTGAACTTCACTAAAATTAAGACCTTCTGTTCATCAAGACGTCATGATGAGAGTAAAAGCAAGCCACAAGCCGAGAGAGTATTTGGAATGCATTTATCTAATGAAGGACTCTTATCTAGTATATATAAAGTACTCTACAAATCAGTAAGAAGAAGATAGACAATCCAATAGAAAACTAGGCCAAAACCTTAATTGGACGCTTGACAAAAACAGAAAGCCAAATGGCCAATACACGTATGACAAGGTACTCAGCATCAGTAGAAGTCATGGAGATGAAAGTACGATCACATGAAGTATCACCCTACACCCACATGAATGGTTAAGGTTTAAAAATCGAAGGACACTAAGTCTTGGTGAGTATGTGGAACAATGGAATGCTTGTATTCTGTTGACGGGAGCATAAATTGATACAACCATGTTAGAAAACTGTTCGTCATTCCCTTCAAGAGCTCATCAGATGTCACCTGACATAGCCACTGTGAAACATTTAGTAACAGAAATGTGAGCACATAAACATCAAAATGTACATACAAGAATGTTCATAGATTCATAGAGACAGGAAGTAGAACAGTGGTTACCGGGGATAAGGGGGTGACGGAAGGGAGCTATTATTTAATGGATACAGAGTTTCAGTTTGGGAAGATTAAAGAATTCTGGAGATGAATAGTGGTGATGGTCCCACAACAGTACGAATGTACTTAATGTCCCTGAACTGTACTGAAAAATGGTAAATGTTATGGACATTTTACCACAATGAAAGAAAAAAATGTTCATAGCAACTTTTTTCATCTTTGCCCAATTGGAAATGACTCAAATATCTCTCATGAATAGAATGGATAAGTGAATTGTGATAAATTCATGTACTGAACTACTATATAGCAATGAGAAAGAATAAATCATTGCTACACACATCTACATGAATAAATCTTACAAACATAATCTCAAGTGAAAAAAGCCAGACATGAAGCTATTTGATTCTACTTATATAAAGTTAAAAACCAAGTGAAATGAATCTACAGTGCTAGAGGTCAGAAAAGTGGTTTTCTTGGGGAAAAGAGGTAGGGAGCAGTGAGGGGGGTTTTGGTGTACTGGTAATGTGCAATTATTTTGATATAGACGATGGTTACACAGGTGTTTCCTTTGAAAAAATTTATCAAGCTTTGTGATTTGTGATTTGTGCATTTTTCTGTATTTATGTTATAATTCAATACAAAATGTAGGTAAGAAAGAAAAAAAAAAAACTAACCTCACTGCCCAGGGAGAGAAGGGTTTATAATGACTCTTATGCCTGTGAGAATCTATTCTGTGCCTGACACCTTATGCATTTAGTCAGGGTTCCAGAGAAATAGAACCAACAGGAGATATATTTCGATTATAAGGAATGGGTTCACACGATTACATCCCCAGTTCTGTAGCTGGCAAGTTGTAGAGCCAGGATTGCCAGTGGTGTAGATACAATACGAAGGCTACAGGCTCAAAACCCAAGCAGAACTGATTTTTCAATTAGAGTCTGAAGGCAGGAAAAGATTGATGTTCCAGCTCAAAGGCATCCAGGCAGAAAAGTTTCATCTAACTTAGCCTTTTTGTTCTAGTGGACCTTCGATTGATGGAATGAGGCCCACCCACATTAAGGAAGGCAACTTACATTACTCGGTCTACCAATTCAAGTTTAATCTCATCTGGAAACACCCTCATAGATACACACAAAATAATGTTTAACCAAATACCTGGGCACCGTGTAGCTCAGTCAAGTTGACACGTGAAATTAACCACCACACCTTTCCCGTATCAGCTCAGTTAGTCCTCCCAGCCGACCTGTGAAGTAGGAGTTTAGGCCTCAAGGCATCCGATATACTTCCTCAGTCTTTACTGGCTCCCTATTTCTGCCATGTGACTAAACTTGGCTAGCCCATTGGAGGAGGAGAGACCACACATGGAGAACTGCTAAGTAACCCAGCCAAAGCCATCTGAGACCAGCCAACCCCCAGCCCACCCACAAGTTGACCTCAGATATACTAGTGGATCTAGAAAAAAATCAGCCAAAAAAAAAAAAAAAAGTTCAGCCAAGGTCAGCCTGGATCAGCAGAACTGCCTAGCCGACCCATAGACTCATGAGCTAAAGAAGTTGTTTTAAGCCACTAAGTTTTGGGATGGCTTTTCATTGAAAAATAGCTGATGGATATAACCATGTAGGCCCTTATGGTCCCCAACAGAATGGCATGTCTTACCTTAACCTTCATGTTACCATGGCGTGGAGATACCTCTATAAACTAGACTGTAAACCCCCTGAGGGCAGGGAACCTGGCTTGATTTCTTTGCCTGACTCTAGGGCCCTTGGCAGGCAGGCATGCAACATTGTTGGTGCATGAACACATGGGCGGCGTCAACCCATTCATTAACATACGACAGAGCCAGCCAAGATAGTCTTCTCAAGCTCAAAGCACTTCACCATCCTGTGCGTATACATTTCATTCATTCATTCACAACAGCGAGGGAGCAGCTTCTGTCCCCATAGTTGAAGAGCTCACAGCCAAGTTGGAGAGTTTAACTCATAAAGAATGAATTGCAGCGAAGGAAGATCAGTACCACGATGTGTAAAGTGCAGAGAGGAACTGTAACGTAACACAGTGGTTAAGAGTGTGGGCTTTGGCATCAGAAAAGCTGTGACTTCAAGTCCCAGCACTGTCACTTACTTGGGCAAGTTACTAAACTTTGTACCTCATGGTGACATAAAGATGAGATCATTTATGTCAATTGCTTTGTATAATTCTGAGCAAATACCAAGTGCTTGTATTAGTGCTTAAGGATTGTTATTACTACATGGGTAGAACAAAAGGTGGAATAATAATAACAACAGCAACGATGGTGACAACAATTATAATAATACATGTCCACAATTCTAAATGCCCTGGAAAATCAACACCGACATTTTCTTTCAGAAGTTTAGTGGCAAAACCTTACCTGACCTGAGGTCACACTACTTAGAGTCTTCATTTAATGTATGACCATTCATGCAGTTCCTGTAGAAACACTGGTGAGTTTTATTATGGGGACCTGCTTGAGCTCTTTTATAAAATACGATACATGAACTTTACGTATTTTATAAAATCTGAAAAATTTTGAATTTCAAGGCACATCTAGCCCTCATGCTCATTGTCCAAAGCATTTTACAGGAAGGAACTGATTTAGTTGTGACATCAATTCTTTCTGATTAGGTGGAGTAGGAGAAGGAGAAAGGCTTGGGAAGTTTTGTGGGAGGTGATAATTCAGCGGAGAGCTGAGTACAGATTACCGGTGGGAACAAGGCAGAGAAGGGCAAGCTGGTTGGCGGTGGCGGCCTGTGCAAAACCTCAGAGGGAGGAAAGTGAAGGCTGCACGTAGAAGAGCAATGTTTCTTTCCACCTGGTGGGGAGAAGGCGAAGGGCGAGCACCAGAATAGGAGGCTGGGAAGTTCAGCAGAGACCAGATCACTGAAGGCCCCACACACTTCCCTCAGGAGTTCCCAATCTATCCTATAAGCTATGTGGAGTCATGTAGGTTTTGGCAGAGGAAGGAGCAGGTCAGATGTGTGTTTCGGGGAGATTCAGGTGAGCAAAATACTCCTCCAAGTGCCTCACTGAAATTCAGGATCACTGCCTGCCGCCTTCCCCAATTCACCCGGACCACCATGGAAATGAGGCTGCTTTGGCATGGTTTGCCTGGCACGACTCAACTTCTAGAAAATGTATTTGTAAGAATTGATCCTGCCGTGGCAGGAAACCAACAAGAAGGCGGGAGAGTATGGCTTTGAGAAGTCAATAAGCAAGATTCTGTGGGCAATCTCCAACCCTGACTTCCCCAGTGGCCCTGTGGCTTCTGTGGCATCGTGGCTGACCTGGCCCCTGGGACAGGCCAAGCTGCAGAAGGGCTCACAGCTCAGCTGCTCCTGGTCTCCGGGAAGGCTGTCACACATGCTCGACAGCACCCATTTGCAACCCAAACAGACACTGTTCGCTCCTCAAGTTGGTTTTAGATTTTGCTCTTTTCGTTCCTGTTTTTCATTTGGAATTTTGGCTGGCTCAAGTTCGACAGGCAGTTCAGGCACTCAGAATGAGGAGAGAGAATATAGCCTGTAAAAGAGCAGACGATGTGTGTGTGTATTGTGATGTTATTAGTTTTAGAGGCACCCTGGGAGAGTACCCATGCAGGTTGAGTCTGTCAGCCAGGTCCCTTGGTTTCTGTCTTCATCTAGCATGACCCCCTGCCCATGTTTTGGTCCCCACCCTTAATTCATAACCCTGCCCCAACCCCCAAGGCATCTGCTTTTATGTATTCCTAACATGTGGCCTTTCAATCCATCTTCTATATCTTTATTCACATGTAGACACATAATGTGAATTGGTTTGAGCGTGATTTTAAATTTTTAGGGAAGTGATCTCACGTTATGCATCTAATTGTGCTTCTCACTTTTTTCTTTTGACACTATTTGTAAGTAGATGTAAGTCATTTCCTTTGACTGGTATAACATTTCATCTCGTGCATTTCCACATTTTATTTGTTCATTTTCTTACCAATGGACATACAGGTTGCTTCCAGTGCTTTGTCATTTTAAACAACGCCACAATGAGCATCTTTGTACTTGGCTAGAACAGAAGCTTCACAATTAACCAAACCTGGGAACAAGTTCGGCCTCCGCCACACATTCATTGTGGACCTTAAGCCTCGGTTACATCATTGGTTAAAACAAGGTGGGGTGAGGACATAGGAGTGACTCTTCCTGCGAAGCTTCTCACACTAGATTGCGTGCTCAAAAAGAGCAGTGCTTACCTGTCTTTCTCACTGCTCCATCCCCAGGCCTCTCAGCCTGGCACAAAGCAGGTGCTCAATAAATATGCCTCGACCTATATAACCGTTGTAATGTTCACCTGAGATATACATACGAAAGAGCCTTGGGAATGCTAAAGACGCATGTACAAATATGAGTGATTGTTGTTAATACTTATTTAAATAAAATTTCCAATCTGTGTATAATTCCAATAAAACGAGAACTTTTTAACTGATAACGACACCAGGGTTTACATTCCCCCTGTGTCCCAAGTTCTTCTGCCTCTTCTTCCTCCCCACCTTCCATCACATCAGGAAATAGTCTCTGAAGACTCTTTGAGTGGGCGTGGCTTGGGATTGGGCAATCTGAGCGTGCCCTGCCAGGCCGAGGCAGAGCACCCTAATGGTCTCTCTTGAGGCTGATGTCCTGGGGTCACTCACCATCCAAAAGCCTCTCCTAGGCCACCTTGGCCTATAAATCCCAGAAAAAGCCATGCACTCACCTCACAAAGGTGTTGTGAAGATTAATTATGCCTTGTAAAGGGCTTTGAAGATGAAACGTGCTTGTTGTGAAAATAAATGGCTTGAGACTCAAGGCTTCCTTCGTGCCTTCGTGCTTTCTCTCTTGCTGTTCCTGAGCCCAGAATGAGTTCAGAGGTGAGGGTGACCTCCCCACGACTCCTGTGGGAAGCCAAGGTTGAGTGCAGGCTTCCCGGAACAATTTAGAGATGTGGCCCCTTGCTGCTAGTTTGGTTTAAAATTTAAATTCCTGCTCCATTTCCTATCTAGCCGAGCTAAGCTGGTTCAAAATACATTAAACAGATTCAACGATGGGGTGGTGAAATGTATTTCCGATACTGAGCTTTTTGCTGCCAAATTTAATTATTCAAATTGATTTTTAAAAATTGGGTTTCTTCCCCCTATGTCTTCCCAGATTTAGAAATATTTGAAGTGGAGGAAATGTGAGCCAAATGTCTTCCAATGGTGAAGTGGAGAAGGCGTGAGCATTAGCGTGAGGCGGACCTGACTTCAGATCCCAGCTCAGCCCCCCTCACCTGCTGTGGGCAAATTGTGTAACCTCTCTGAACTTCAGTTTTCTAACTCGTCAAGTGGCGAGAATAATAACCCATATCAGGGCTATCATCAGTATTAAGTGAGTGGTGCAAGAAATACACAGAAAATGCACCCAGGAATTGTCAACTATTAAGAATAACACACCGAACCTGATGAGAAAGATGGTACCGTCTCCACTCGACACATAAGGAATCTGAGCTCAGAGGGGTGCTGTGTCCTGCCTAGATCTTACAGAGGGAAAGTGGGGCACCAGGATTCAAACCTGGACCTGCCTGACCCCAAAACCCTGGTCACTCACAGGTGGCCTCGCCCGTGGACGGAAGCTTGTTTTCTAAACCCGGAACATGCAGCCGATGTCAACCCAAGGGGAGAGAAAAAGGGGGAGCCCAGCAGAGCATTAGAACCTGAAGAGGGCTGCTCCCGTGCCATTGAGTTGTTTAATCCCACATTTCTACATTATATTGGCATTCCATATGTTCACTTCTCATTTCTCACTTTTCATGTTAACACTTGCTTGCCCATGTGGGGAGCGAGTGCTGGCTAGGAGAATGTGTTTGTACACATCACAGTGGGACCAAGAACGTCCCGGTGGCTTTGAAGGTTCCTGACACCCGAGGGGCGCTTCCACAGTGGAGGGGCTGGAGGCTGCCGAGCCTCTTCCTGCGTCGTTGCTCGTGTGGACGTCGGTTTGGCCCGATCCCTCACGGAAGCCAGGACCTCTGCTCATGTTCATTTGTGTCGACCGCTTTTCATTCTTTCTTTCAACAGACATTTGTAGAGCTGCTGCTCTGTCCCCAAACGCTGCTTAATCACAATGACCCCGTCCGATGGTTCCCACCCGTCAGGCACTGCACTTTCTAGGCATCCTCTTGTTTAAACCTTACGACAGTGCTTTGGAGTAAATATGAACATCACCATCCTTTTGCGGTTGAAGAAGTAAGACTCAGGGCACAAACAAGTGTCTCAATGAGGAATGGAACCCAGGTTTTCTTGACTCCACAGTCTGCACTCTGAACCATGACAACACGCTGCCTCCTAGAGGGCATGCAGAGCATCTCATTTATTTCTTATCACCAGACGCCAGCACTGTATACAGTGGGCGCTCAATAAATGCCCGTTGTTGAAGAAATAAGTAAAGTGATGGATAATCACTAGCACACGCACAGTGCCCTACAGAATTCACAAGGACAGGGGAGGTAGGGTTCATGATTCTACTTCATGGATGAAGTTTGCAGGGTAAATAATCTATTTGGGGGCCACAGAAAGAGTAAGAGGCTGGAGCTTGGGTAAGACTAAAATAAACTCACAGTGAAGACACAACATTCGATGGTGCTGCAGAGCAGAGAAGTATCTGTCTGGTTGAAAAATATGGGTATTACAAAGCACTAGAGCTTAAGCTGAAATCATATGCCCAGCACATGTTTTCTGAAAACATTCACATTACTTACATGGTCGGTGTGAGGTTTCAGATATTAAAATTATGAAAGAGCAAAGCAAGATGTGAGAGGCAGAGATGGAAAGAGAACAAAGTAAAGTTTAGCCTGTCACCACCTCCCAGAAAGCTCTCAAAGATCCAAGTTTCGGCCCAAATTTATCTTGAGTGGTATAGCTTGTGGCTGGGAATCATGCTATAAATAGGCAGAGTTGAAGATTTGAAACCAGGTTTAAGTCCATACTCAGTCACTTTCCAGCTGCTTGACCTTGGACAAGTGTCTTTGACCTTTATGTCCACATCTGTAAAATGGAGATAAATCACAGCTTGTTGGGATGATAAACATGCTTTGTAAATTACCATGAACATGTTACTTTGTTACTTCCTTTTTAGTATTGTAGGAAATAAAAATTATAATAGTTATTTAATGTAACTGATATACAGGTCATGATAAGCTAGGTTTTGCTACAATAATAAACAACCCACTTCAGCGACTTAACACAACAAATGTTTATTTCTCACTCATGCTCCATTTTCATCATGGATCAACTTTTGGATGCTCTTCATGTGGTCACAAAGGGACTCGAGATGAGACATTGTGTCCAAAGGGAAAAAGAGATTTGAAGGGTCTCCTGGGATAAAGAAATATTCTGGCCTGGAAGTGACACATGTCACTTTTCGCTCACAAATCATTGTCCAGAACTGGTCGTATGGTCACATTCAATCACCAGGAGGCCAAGAGGTGCAACCCTACTGGGTGCTTAGAAGGGGAGAGAATCAGAAATATTTATCAAATGGCATCTACCTTTCACTGCACACTCAACACATGTGAGGCATCGTGCTGCAGGTTTTTCTGATATATCCCTTAATTCCCTCAACAATCCACTGAAGCAGAGACTTTTATCTTCAGTTAATACTTAAATAACCTGACACTCAGAGATATGATGTAGCTTGTTCACGGCTGCTCAGTGATTAAGGAGTAGAGTCAGAGTTGACAGCCAGGTAAGAACCCCTGCTGCTTCCCCCGAGTTTGCTCCTATGGTGAGGCAGCTGTCCAAAGAGGGAGTCAATATGTTGCTGAAGTGAGAAATAGCTTTAACTGAACTCCTCGTACGTATTAGTCCCTTTACTACCTTCTCAGTTACACCTACGAGTTCATTTCCACATCAATGATAAAGGAGCTGAGGCTCAGAGAGGTTAAAATACCCTGTCCAGCATCTACAGCAGAGGTAGCTCTCGAACCCACCTTTCTGGCCTGGAAACAGTGTTGGTTTTACACCCCTCTGCCCCACGCCTCTTTACGTTTTAATCATCATTTAGTATAGTAATGAGAGCACTGTGGAGCGGGAGGCAGAACATGGATGTCAAAGTTAGATTGGATTTGGGCTCTGCCACTTCCTAGCTGTGTGACCTTGGGGAAGTATTTCACCTCTCTGGGTCACCACTAAACGCCCGGCTGCTAATCGTACCTACCCCACAGAGTTGTTGTGAGGGATAAATTTGATCATGATGATGACATAATCATTAACATTTTTCAAGAACTTACCGAGTCCAGATAATACACTCAGGGCTTTAAGTGCATTTCTTTTTAACTTTCGATTGGGAATGAATGATTTCAGATTGACAGAGAAGCTGCAAAAATAGTATATAGTGCTCCTGTGTTGCCTTCACTCAGCGTTCCACTAATGTTAATATCTTGCACAACCAAAGTACATTCGTCAAAACTAAAAAATTGATGTTGGTGTGCTACTATTAACTAAATTACAGACTTTATTCTGATGTCATCATTTTTTCCACTTATGTCCCTCTTCTTTGCCCCCCCCGATTGAAATCAGATACAACGTTGCATTTAGTCATGTCTCCTCAGTCTCTGCTGATCTTACATACATTCTTTCTTTCATCTTCATTTTCTGTTGAGGAAACTGAGGCTCGGGTTATTAAGTCACTCTCCCAGGTCACAGAGTCAGTAGGTGGTGAAGTTAGAATTCAACTCCTGGTCTGTCTCAAAGCCCATGTCTTTACCATTTTATAAGGAAATTATTGAACAGAAAGACAGTGTTCCAAATTCGAACAGCACACAGAAAATCTGAAGCTCGGAGTGGGGAAAGACTAAAGCACAGAGAACTAACTGGATTTATAGCTTTAGAATACTAACTTGGCTGGATCTTCTGGAACCACAGCCAAAGCCCAGGTAATCTGTTCAGTGAGGAAGAGACTCAGGCTTGTGAGTGTGCACCTTGGGAGTCATGCAAAGGAATCCAGCTAAGCTCTGGCTTAGCCACTAGCAGAGGGGGGTTCCCCAAAGGACCAGACTGCCCGCTCCTTGGCAGCAAAGCCCGTGGTAGAGCATCCTGATAGAAGCAAGGAGTTAGCAGGATAGGGCTGAAGATAGGACCACAGAATCTTTCATGTAGCTGGTGTTCCTGGGCAGTTCTCGCTGCCCAGAACACACAATGAATGGAGAAGCTACAACCAAACCGGCCACTGCAAATTTGGCCTTATTAATACCTACCATAAATTGTCTCCACTTGCCTGACCTTTATGTATCCAGCTTCCAGGGAGAGAGAAACAAGAAGAAAGTCCTGGTCTTTTGTTTCTTTAGGAGAAAATAAAGGATCCAAGTAGATCAGTCAGGGTATGCAAAACCAAGGGAGGGCCCCCTGATCCTTTCTGGACCCCCAAATCCTGAGTATTGGGCTCAGATATGGGGCTGCGTCAGCACAGGGTTGGGGAAAGAGTGAGTGCCAGTGACTACATGTTGAGTGTGTGAGCAAGTGAGTTAACTAATTTGCGTGTATTCCAGTGCCTGATATGAAGCATGGCACCTAGTAGGGACTCAAGGAAAAAAAAGTAATTGATTTATTTAATTGATTGTGCCAACATGCAGGACTCCGGATGGCACTTGGGAACTCTTTACATGTTTGCTGACCCAGTGGATGGGTCTCCAGGGAGAGAATTCTAGTCTGTGGGTTGCAACCCCTTAGCAAAGACACAGTGTGCTATAGCGATGCAAATGCAGAGTCTGGGATTCGGGTTCTTAGGTCTGAGTCCCAGCTCTGCCACTTATTGATTTTCTGATCCTGGGCAGGTCACTTAACCTTATCCATAAAATGGAGGTGAACATGGTGATAATATTATTTATACCAGAGAGTAGGTATGAGGATTGCGTCAAAACACACACACACACACACACACACACACACACACAAATGCACGGCTTTATATTTGTGTGTGTGTGTGTGCATGTGTTTTAATCTGTTTATCTGAAACTTAGCTCAATTTTATAACTGAGCCTGACCTACCGTAAGCACCTCACAGAGTCAGCTATTAGAAGAAAATTCCCTGCTTTTTCTCTCCTCCACCCCCAATTCTGATTTAAAAGTCCCTCTAAATCTGACTTAGATTTAGATTACCTTGTGTGTAATCTATTTGAGCTAATATTAGTGAGTTGTGCAATCAATACCTTTAAGGCTAATTAACACAGAAAATCTTAGAGCACATCTCAGAGTAGGGAGAAGTCTTGCTTCATGTTAATGTTGTAACACATTCCTGTGTGTATATGTACAGGATTGTGATGTGAAATAAATTCCTTCCCATGAGTCATCACCTCAAGAGGAAGATGCTAATTGGTCTTCCTCAGCAGAGGAAAGGGCTGGCTAGCCCCCCAAGTGAGCTTTGCTGTCCACTTCTTCCTTTGGCCTCTTGTTGCCAAATAAACTCTGGGAAGACTTCTCTTCACCCAGCCCCATGGGCTTGCACAGGGCTGTGTAAGTCTGTGGTTTATACCGAGAATTTCTGAGCAAAGCCCAGACAGCCACTGCCCTGGGCCTTTCATACACTTAAGCTCCTATAATCCACCCCATCAGGCTATGAAAGTGGTTCTCAAAGTGGAGTCTCCCTATCAGCATCAGCATCCCCTGAGAGCTTCTTAGAAATGCAAATTCTCAGCACCCCCACTCTAAGACCTACTGAATCAAAAATTCTAGAGAACAGAAACCTGAGGTTTACAAAGACCTCCAGGTGATTCCAATGTAATCTAAAGTTTGCAAGCCACTGCCTAAGGAGGAAACTGTTTTGCCTTTGGGGAAACCCAGGCTCAGGAAGAAGAAGTGACATCCCTAAGATCACCCAGGGAAAAAATGACTGAGTCAGGACTCTAACGCTGTCACCACACAGTGCAATTGTTTATGTGCTTGTCATTCCCACTAGATAGTGAGTCTTTCCCGGCAGAGACCAAGATGGATGCATTTCTATATTTTAGCCTTTATATACAAGTGAGCCTGATGTACAAGTGCTCTGTGACCTCTGATGGCTGGATAAAAATCCAGCCCAAGGGAATGTTCTCATTAGGTTTAAATGGGCATAAGCACCTCAGTTTGGAATAGAGGGTACACACGGGAATGGGGGAACCCACTTCTTGATCAGCAAAGCTCCTGAGACCCGCCTCAGATGAGTGGTAGCCCAGAGGTGAGTCATTCTCAACTTGGACTCCACTCTTGAAATGGTGTAGGTTCTAAGTGTGTATGTGTGGAGGGTCAGGGGTGGGAGCCAAGAAATAGTTAACAGCCTGAAAAGTAAAAAAAAAAAAAAAAGAAAAAAGAAAAAAATCCTCTACTGGTCGTGAGACTTCCCAATAATGAGAAGTCAACACAATTAGACAAGGCACTAAATTTTTGTGCAGAATGCCAGCTGTCACTCTTCTTGACTAGCTCAGATCAAAGAACCGTATTTTATCTCTTAAGTCATTAGACATGATAGGGCCATTAAGCGGAGAAATTGTCATAAGAAATCTAAGAACATAAGAAATATGTTGCTTGCTTTGAAAATAAACATCTCACCTTTGCTTCTTTTTCTCTGTGAAAAGCTGAGAGAGACCAAACTAGTAACTTGGGTCTTTCCAACATGCTCGAATCCTGTCATTTTAGCTACAATCCTCCCTCTCATTCCAGAACGTCTGTATGTGTTGGAACTGCAGGACTGAGAAGCCAGACAGAGATGCTGCACCCCATCTCTGCTTTCGCCAGTCATAACAAAACTCGCCACTATTCCTGAGCTGTTTGCTTTGAAAGGAACTCATCTTCAGATGTCTTTCCAAGAGCTTATCTTTAGCTTTTCTTCATCTCTAACCTGTATTTCCACAAGTAACAAGGCTGCTTGTGTGGACTGAGAATGGGCTTGAACTGGTCATGTCGTTTGCTACGTTCACTGATGGCAAAGGAGCTGAGGGTCAAGGATGGCGAGAGAGGACACATTCAAAATGGGATACTTAAAGAGTTCAGTTAAGGAACCCTTTTCAATGGTGGGCGGGGCTAAAGGATGGTGAAGCACCCAAGGTTAGTAATAGTAGGGAGCCATTACTACCCCTGCTGGAAAGACATAAGGAGAGGGGGAGGTTACAGGAACTTGGGGAGAGTGCCACCCACAGGCGCCGTGGCCTGGGGAGAAGAGGCAGCTCTGCCAAACGGCAGTGCGGCAGGAAGTAATGCCCCATCCCTCTGCCCTCCTGTCCCCAGTCTTCTCCTGGTGTTCTCCACTGGCCGAACCCACCCCGAAGCCAGAGGGTAAGCAGATGTCGCCTGTAGCACTCAGCCCCCTGGGGCACAGAGCAGAGTGGCAGAGAATGGAGAGTGGATCTGGAGAGTAGATGGAGAACTCGCAACACACCCAGAGATCTGAACTTATCCAGACAAGACGGTGTTAGGGCGGCGGAGCCCCCGCGAAAGCTACATTACAAGCTCAGGCTGGGGACCCTGAGAGCCTTTAACATCGGGTTGTTTGGCATAATGAATGAGACCTCAGAAGAAAGGTATGAGCAGGCACTAATTAAACACATCCCGTTGTGTGCCCCTGGGAGCAAAGGGCTATGTCCTCGAATTCAAAGAGCTTGATGCCTCACCGAGCCCTGTGACACTCAGGGCTCAAAAAGCCTTGCCACGGGGACCCACCTCACCAACCACATAGGGTGATGAGGGGGGTTTTTATCTTTCCAGCTCACTGGTCCCTAACGGTGGTCCGAGCTGTAGGCAGGCCCGGAGGCACCTGAACTCCCCCTCTGTGCAGCTGTGAAGCCCCGTGGGGCCCTAGTCTCTCTAAGTGAGACAGCCAGCAATGTCCAAGCCTGTGATGTGGACACATGTAAGCCCCTCTGGGGATCCAAAGCCATTTGGAACTGCGAAAGCCTGGACTCCTGGAATCAAGAAAGTGTTTGGTTTCTAATGCACTGAGTCTCACAGGCCAGTGAAACCTGGGCTGTTTCTCCTTTCTTGTGGTGACCTTGAAGTGAGGGGTTCTGGCTCAATTTTTAGAAACGAGGATTCGTTTCACACGAGGCGGCCTGGGCAGGCCATGGACTCTGCCTTTCCAGATGCCCTCTGTTCCCTCTGCTTCCGGCACACCAGCCTCGCTCCGCTAGAACTAGCCAAGCTCATCCCTGCTCCAGTGCCTTTGTGCCTACCCTGCCCTCTGCCTGGAAGGTTCTTCCTCCCAGATAACCACAGCATTCACTCCTTCACCTCATTTAGATCTTCGTTAAATGTCTCCTTTTCAGAGAGCCCTTTCCTGAGCACGTGACCTGAAGCACACCCCTTCCCACCCACCTTTTCTATCTCCTTACCCTGCTTTATCTTTATTACAAGCCGGGATCACCTTGTTTTTGTTTTGTTTTGTTTATTCATTTGTTGACTGCCTGCTCAGGCTCCCTGAAGGCAGGGATTTTTGTCTCATTCTTAGAATAAGTGCCAAAGACCCTAAAAATTATACAAGGATTTTTTTTTTTTATTGAGGTGAAATTCACAGAACATAAAATTAACCGCTTTTAAATGTACCATCCAGTCACTTTCAGTGCATTGACAGTGTCATGCACTCATCACCTTTATCTAGTTCCAAAACATTGTCGTCACTCCAAAAGGGAGCCCCATGTCCATTAAGCATTTGCTCCCCATTCCCTCCTCCCCTTAGCCTATGCCAATCACCAATCTGCTTCTCTACGGATTTGTCAATTCTAGACATTTCATATAAATGGAATCATACACTGTGTGGCCTTGTGTGTCTGCCTTATTTTGCTTAGCATAATATTTTTGAGGTTCATCCACATTGTGTATCAGTACTTCAATCCTCTTTATGGCTGAATAATATTCCATTGTATGGCTATATCACATTTTGTTTGTTCATCTGTGGGTTGATGAACATTTGGGTTATTTCCACCTTTTGGCTATGAACAATGCTGTTAAGAACATTGATGTATAAGTATTTGCTTGAGTATCTGTTTTCAATTATTTTGGTTATATACCACTTGCTAGGTCATATGGTAATTCTATACTTGCATAGAGGAGCTTTTAATAAATATTTGTGGAATCAATGAAGAAGTGACTGAATGAAAGACAGAATGAATTAAAAACCCAGGTTTCCCTCTATTCTGCCATATTACCTCCCTGAGGAAGTAAGGAAACTGAATGGCCCTGGGTATCTTGAGATCTAATCTTTCTCAGAATAGTGCCATGCACTGGCTGGCACATAGTAGGTGCTCAATAAAAAATTGAGCCACGTATGTAAGTCATGCTGCGGTGACCATTTTTATGATTGTGAATGTCAGATAGATTCCGAGAGGGAAAATGATTATATCAAAAAGCATTAATTTTTTTTTTTTAACTGTCTCCTCTTGGTTTCAGGTGCTCTACACATTCAGAGAAATCGCTCTAGTAACTGGAGAAATGATCCCTGAAAGTATAGTCTTGAAAAAGCATTGACTTTTTAAAGTCTTTTGACACATACACCAAATTGCTTTCTGAAAAAAGATTGCAAAGTTTTTCATTACCAGACTTGAGAATGTCTGGACTCATTTAGATTGTTCTCCCTGGTGGCTGATTGCCTCCTGTTGGAGGGGACTTTCTTCCAGAACTTTCTCTACCATCGTCTCTAGCTGGGTAAATGGTAGCTAGGATGATTATTATTGTTGCTTTGTTTTTCCCATCTCTGGGTTTCAGTTTCCCAACTGTATGACACACTCCGGCCAACGTGTGCTTCTTGCAGTTGATGGTCTTCTTTCTCTAGGACCCTGAGCCAGTTGGAATCTCTGTACTTAGAGGCCTCAGGAAAGCAGCCTACTGGAAATGAGGCTAAATTAGTTCTTCCAAAGAAAATGCCCATTTGGAAAATGACTTCCCATGTCTGTGCTTGCCAATCTAAGGAGACGTGTCAGAATCTGCTTTGCTTGGCGGCAAATGAAAGCCGAGTGGTTTATTACTGCTATTAGTGATTATTTGTATGTGGCCATAGGTGTACACAGCACCTTACAATGCCCAGAGGAAACTAGAACAGAGAGCAAAGTTTCTGCCCTCAAGGGACATCCCGCCTTGGCTGATGGTGAGAATGGGTGCCCATCGCAAATGGATGGACTCAGACGAACTGAAACTGTCTGAATGACCAGGAAGACTGACTTGGGAGAAGGGAGTAAAAATGAATTTCTCAAGTGCCTCTATGTGTGCATTATTTAACAAATATGATCTCATTTAATCTGCTGAATAATCCTCGGATTTAGGGATTTTTATCTCCATTTTCAAGTGAGGGGATTGAAATGTTGGCTGGGTGTTCTTTCTCTCCCATTTTCTTAACAGTTTCCAACAGCGTGGAGGGTGACGATACCACTGTGGATATGTTACTTGGGTGAGGATTGTAGGAGACAGTAGAATAGGCAGTAGGGGGACTAGAGAGAAGGGGATGGGCTTTTTTTTTCACGGTTTATGTGCTCTTTGCACTAGACTCCTGCCTGACTTGGAGCTGGGGGAAGCGCATGGGCTTTGGAGTCTAGCAGACCTGGCTTCAAGATGTTTTCTAACCCAGGAACCTGGGTTGAGTCACTTCTGTTTCTGAGCCTCAGTTTTCTCCTCTGTAAAACAGAGATAAGAACTCACTTCTCATCTAGTGGGTTATGTAAGGATTAAATGAAACAGTGTATGTACACTGATCGGTGAATGGAAGATGTCAACACTTGCCAATCCATCACCAGAAAAAGTTGAGGAGGGACAAGGAGTGGGGGAGGTATGCTGGGTGCTGTTATCCACAAGTCACTTAATGTCTCGGTGCCTCAGTTTCCTCATCTGTAAAAGGAGAATGATCAAGTGTATTGCTCGTGGGGTGAGAGGAAGGACTAAGTGAGTTAATACAAGTAGACCAGTGTCTGGTACAAGGTAAGCTCTGAATACAACTCTGTTATTATTATCCTATCCCTCTTGACTTTGGGTTGGATCAGGAGGCCCTGGTTCTTGGGCCCCAGTGTTTTCTGTCATACCTCTGGGCTCTGGGCACATGGAAGTCTGGTCCAATGACTGGCACTGCCCATTCCTGAGATAAGAGCTGTGTTAAGAATCTGGTCTGCTGGGGTGGGGAGTGGAGCAGGAGCAAATAGTTATTATCATAGATGAGCAGAAGACTCTGAATTTGGGATTTCCTAGCTGTGAAGATGGTTAACAACCTCAGCGAGATTACCTATGAGTTTGAACTCTGATTATATATATATAGTGCCATTGTAGATACATGTTAAATAATGTTATTGATTGATTTATATTAACAGTCACACAGAGGAGGTGAGAAGTGAGCACATATTGAGTCTTTGCACATGCTGTTGCCTGTGTGGAATACCCACACTACCCCTTGCTATTTTCTTTTTCTAATGAACAAATATGTGTGTATGTGTACGATATGCCAGGCACTATAGTGTTGAGTGAGTTCTTGCCTCCTAGAGTTCATCTCAAAGAATGAGGAAGGTACCATTTACTTCCCAGGGTCCATGCAAGCTTTCCCTCTGACAAAAGAGAAACCCAAAGACTTTCTTTGGTGTCTTGATGACATTTGAAACCAAACACGTTGGCCCATTGCCCCTTGGCACTGTTCAACTAGGTAACTTTCTCCTCTTAATTTGGGTGTCAGTATAAAGCTCACTTTTTCTAGAAGATTCCATGAATGGCCCCTGCCAGAGGTCAGGTTCCCCGTCATATCGTAAACTTCTCCCTCATCCAAGTCATAATGATTTGCAATTATTTGTCATATAATTTAATATCACTCCCTCTACGAGACTGCCAATTCCATGAGGGCAGGAGCTGTGTCTCTTTTCACTTCCGTATTCTCCAGCAACAATTTTGAAGCAATCGGAAAGCCTTCAATAGAAGCTTGTCGAATGAGGAAATGGACAGAAAAGAAAGCATTCTGAGGGCCATTATTTAAAGTAAATGAACACAGGCATGAAAAAAACCTCGTCATTTTTCCTGCTGGAGCAGCGGAGATGAGAGTAGATAGAGCCTTTGGGCCGAAACCAAGAAGAGAGATAATTATTTTTTATTTTTCTCATCCACTTTTTGTTGCCAGAGGTGTGGAAGGCAGCTGGAGGTAGACTTTGCTGGGTCCACAAGGAAAGGCTCCTCGGGGGTCTCTCTGTTGGAGGCTGGGCTTCTCCCCACCAGGTCTGTAACCTCTGTCTGGGGTTTCCTCCACTCTGTCCTGCCTGGCTCCGCCCCCTTTCCCCTTCCCCCTACTTGCAAATCTCGGTCTACCTTTGTCTTCTGGAAAGAGCCTCAGCAATCCCAGGAGGGCTCAGGGCCCTGTCTCCACTCAAGGGCTGGGGTCTTGAAGGCTGGACTTGCCAGTAGACCCCAGCTGGACCCCATACCCCAGCCGCCCTCGACCCCAGGGTAGACTTGATTCCTGTCCTCTGGGAAGCTGTGCTGGCCGGGCTGGGCGGGATCTGGAGACGGTTCCTACCAAACTCCCAAGCTGACTGCAGACATTTGTGCTGTCAACAGAATTGCAGAAAATGCAATTCGTGTTGTTAATGAGCAGCTTGTTTGGGTAAACAAACCAGGTGAGGTGAAAAAAGTGATGCTCTCCAGTAGGAAACACAAGTGAGCATTAGCCAGATGGAGAGACGCGCTTCTACACACTTTTTTTCCGGAGAGGCGCTGGGTGGCTGGAGCGGACGTTGCCTGCGCTGCGCGGGCCCGACTCTGCACACTTCCTGCCTGGCCTGGATTTCCTCCCAAGGGAGCAGAGACACCTTGTACCTAGTACCACTCTCAGCCTGGCACTGTGCCTCATGTCCTACTAGGCCTTTACCTGCCTTGTCCTTAGTCCTCGTGACACCATGCAAGGTGGGTGTTACGAAACCCATTTTACAGCTGAGGAAGCTGAGGCTCCAGGATGGGTAAAACTCTAGCGCCAATCCAGGATGGTGGATTTGAACTTGGGTTGACCTGACCTTTCAGGTCTGTGGTCTCCTCACTACCCACACAGTTCTCCTTGCCCTCATCCCTGCCTCCCTAGCCCCTGTCAGTCTAATGGGGGCATCTGTGGCTGCCACTCACAACCGCCTCCCTCAGACTGGGAGACTGAGAAAAGTTTTAACTTCTCACGGTGGGGATTCTCCACCCGGCTGGCCAGGATGGCATGGCTGGTCATGAAAGTTGTGCAGGTAAATTTTGACCAGCTTCCCATGAAAACAAAGAATGTGTGTGTGTGTGCGTGCGTGCGTGCACGCGTGCAGGCGTGTATGCGTGTGCACACACGCAGGCATGACTGTGCACACTTACCAATCCATTCCAAGAGGAACTGGCTTGTCTCTGGAAAATCAATAATTTAGGGCATTCACAGTCTTCTCATCATAAACTGACTGCATACTCTTTTTTTGTTAGCCCCAGATCATTCAGGAAAACACACACACACACACATGCACACGCACACACACAGATATGGCTATATTTTACAAACATGAATGATTTGGGTAATTGCAATGGCTAAATCTGTCCCCCATACAGACACGGCCAGGAAGAGGGAGGTTCAGGTTGCAGCCTCAAGTCTACATATGTTCCTGGCTCTCTCTCTACATTGCTCAAGAATAAAACAAAACCCGCATTACATTCATATGTTGTAATGCCATGAGTTATTTTCCCCTTAGCATTCAAGGGTAAAGAGTCCATTAAGCTGTCATCGGCCACATTACCAGCAGGAGAAGCCGAGGCAAACAGTTTGGCTTTAGCTGCCCAGAGGACACGTGCTCTGCCCTAGGATGAACACTCTGTGGTGTCCGTGTACACACGTTGCCCTAGAAGCAGAAATCAATGACTCCGACTGCTATTAGGAGATGATCTGGTTGGGGAGGCTTACTGGGAATGCAGCCACTGTTCATTATTGACCTCTTTATATGTATAATATCTTTTTTTTTTTTTTTTTTTTTTTTACTACAGGAAAACTGAGGCTTGGAGAAAGAGACTGTCACAGAACCAGAGCATGGTACATGCTGGAGGTGGATCCATTATCCCCCTCGTTCCAGCTCCTGTGTCCTGAATCTTTCGGCTATCCTGCCTCTCCTACAAATGTCGGTGCTTTATTCCCTACTTGTGGCCTATGCCATGGTAGCTTCCTGCTTTTGAGGGGCCCCATATTGTATGTCAGGCTTCATGGGTTGTCTCATTTTATCTTCACTGCAACTCCATAAGGCAAGCGCTTCTATGAGCTCAAGATAACAGCCTAGGAGACTGACTCTTGGAAAACAGCAAAAGACTTGCCCAAAGTCACCTGGCTCAGATGCGGTTGGTGTGTGTGAATGAATGAAGGGAGTTTGCTTTCCACTCTGTTATGCTGCCATCCAGCTAGTGGCGTGAGCCCAGAAGCAGAGGGGCATCTGCAGGCAGCTGCCTTTTCTGAATTCAGATGAGTTTTCAGCGAGCAGTTTAGCTTTTTCTTTCATGTAGGTGGAAGCGTTTCCTTTGAATGAACCAATTATGTTCAAAAAGGAAAAAAAAATAATGTATGCATATTAGCTAATGAGTATGCTATTCAGGATATTTTTAGCCAAGGAAAGAGAGAGAGAGAGAGAGAGAGAGAGAGAGAGAGAGAGAGAGAGAGAATATGAAGCTTGGTAGAAATTGTTTTGAAAGAACACGCAGCTTGGGATTCAGACAGCCCTTTAGCACAACTCTTGGCTCTCACTGCTTTTGCTTTTGGCTGCATGACTATAGGCCAATCACCTCCCCTCTCTGAAGTGTGTAGTGTAGTATCGACCTTTCAACGGTATTGTAAAGACTGAAGATAATGTGAGTAAAGCATGTGGTCAGTGGTCACCAACTGTACTTATGATAATTATTCATTTATCAAATATTTATTATTGCTGGGTCTTTAGATATTATAGATATAATAATTTTATCCTCATCGCAATCCTGCAAAGCAAGTACAAGAGCAAAAATAAAACAGTATCTCCATTTTCCAGATGAGGAAACGAAGTTAAGGCTAAGTAGTTTGCTCTAGCAGGGTTGGTATTCCGCCCCAGGCAGACTGTGCCCTAACCACCAGGTGATACTGCCTCTACTGTCCCTAAACAGATTCAACTTTCACCACTGGAAGCCGAACTGTCAGGGGGTTGAGCCATTATTTTTAGGAGGTAGAGTCTCCTTTGGGAACCTCAGTAAGTTACCTATAAATTAAAAATAACTCTGCCATTGAACTGGGTCAGAGGATCTCCTCCCCAATGTCATGGTCACCCTGACTGACCAGAAAAAGCTCTGCTCAGGCCAAGAGGTCAGAGAACTGGGATCTTACTCTCCACTCAGATGCTAAAGCAAGTCTGTCACTGTCACTCGTTTTGTGGGCCTTTACATATGAAGTGGGAGATATACCAGGATTGAAACTTTAGAATTCAATAAACTCACAACCAAAATACTAAAATGGTTATGTAAGATATTATAGGCTTAGGAGAAAAAGTAGTTTAAAAATAGGGAAAATAATATATTATATATTAATAACATATACATGCATATGGGAAAAAAATATAAAATAAAGGGAAACTAACAAGAAAGTCCAAAAGTACAATGGGGCAGAGTCCTGTGAACTCTCCAGCTCAGAGGGTAGAGGCGACCATCTGCAACGTGGAAGAGAAGAACAGGGCCTGAGTCTTGACTAAAAGATTAGGTCATTCAGGTGGAAATGGCAGCAACCCCAGGGCAGGAGGTGCTACAGGTCCTGACAAGTAGAATTAATACCCAAGGTGGTTTGAGTAGAGCCAAGGTCCTGAGGTGGAAAGACTGTGAACATATCAAATCCTAGAGGTGAGGAGAGGAGAAGCACCAAGAGCAATTTGAAAGGTAGTGGGCTGGAGATTCCAGAGATCTGAAGACCAGGGGCAAGGCAAGGGGCTCAGAAACAAGTTCAAGAACACAGAGGTCCCTTTACAGGGTGTTCAGCATGAGACATCGGGGGGAAGCAAGATGGCTAACGGGACCACACCAGGCCAGACTCTGGACTGTGTCTAATCCATAGACCCTCTTATTTATAGTAGTATCCTCAGCACTGAGCGTGAGGCACCAAGCATACAGTAAGCCCACTGGAAATGTTTGCTGAGGGCTACACTGTAGAGCTTGGGAGAGGAATGGGCTCAGCTGGGAGCAAGAAAAATTCCGAAGCACAAGATCTGGCACACAGGAGGGATTTGATATGTGAGCAAGCGGGTTGTTTGTTTTCCAAGTGCTAACAGTGCTCAGCCCAACACACTGACTGTCTTAGGAAGCCAGCAAGTGAAAGGCAGGATCTAGAGCTGAAGGTTGGTAAAACTGGGGAGAGGAGCCGGGGGCCTGCTGATGCTCCAAAGATACTAGTTCATCTTGGCATCTGGGTAGGGCTCAGACCAGTGGTTCCCTACCTCATGGTGGATCTGCATCACTTGTGGAATTTGTGATCTTGCTTCTGCCTCAGAACTTCTAGGATCAGAACTCTGTACAATGAACAAGCATCACAGGTGATGCAGAAACACGTAGTTAATTATGAGAACCAAGGTCTTAAATACCACTTCTCACTGGCCTTTCTTAGAATTGGCTTTCACTGGTTGGTTGTTGTTAGGAAAATAACTATATAATAGAACACATTGAGCCATTACCAAAGGCAAGGTTGATCTATGTACTTCACATGTATCAACACATTGAATTCTCACAATGACCCTATAAGAAGGTACTATTCTCTTCATTTGAAAAATGAGTAAACTGAGAGAGGTTAGTAATTTGCTTGTCACACACACAGCCAGGCAGAGCCCCATGCTCTTTGCTTCTACAAGAAGAGACTGAAGTACATCATTTAAAATTCATGAACGAACAGGAGAGGACTGCAAAGGAATTACATGTGCTATTTATTTTTGTTTTTTATTTTTTCACAATATGAACTCATTATTATTGCTAAGAAAAATAATATTTGGTGAATTAATGAATAAATCAGTGGAAAAAAAAAACCATAGCAAGGTAAAACATTGTATCTTAGGGAACTAACAAATAAACCCACAATTAGGAGTTAAGGTATCTGGGCTGAGTCCTGCCTCTATCACTGTATGGCTGTTTAATCTCAGGTAAGTCACTTAAGCCATCTGTGTATTAGCATCTTCACTTTTAAAGCAAGGACACAGCTCTCCCTGAATATTGAGCAGTTGGGAAAATATAAGCCATTAAGCATTTGCAAGGTAATATTATTAACAATAATAAAATAACAAACCATATAATCAGAAAGCAAGTGAGCACCCTCAATGGGCTTATCACTAAAGAGGAAGGGCTCAAGTCTTGTAGCTCTTGAAAGAAGGTAAAGTCCTTTACTCTACATTAACACCATGTACAAAAATTTACCCTAAATGGATCGAAGACCTAGATGTAAGAGTAAAAGCTAAAACACTCTAAAAAAAAAAGTATAAGGGGAGAAACTTTATGATATTGTATTTAGCCATGATATGTTGGATATGACACCAAAAGTATAGGCGACAAAAGAAAAAATAGATAAGTTGGACTACATCAAAATGAAAACTTTCCACATCAAAGGACACTGTCAACAGAGTGAGAAGGCAATCCACAGAATGAGAGAATGTATTTGCAAGTCACATATATGAGACATATAAATAACTCCTGTAACTCAAGAACAACAAAAGACAACCTGATTTAAAAACGAGAAAGGATTTGAATAGTCATTTCCCCAAAGAAGACATACGAATAGCCAATAGGGACATGTAAAGATGCTCGGCACCACTATCATTAAGAAAATGTATATCAAAACCACAATGAAATACCACCCTACACCTATTAGGATGACTACTATGAGAAAACAGAAAATGACAAATGGTGAGAATGTGGAGAAATTGGAACCCTTTTGCTCTGCTGGTGGGAATGTAAAATGGTGCAGCTGCTATGGAAAATGGAATAGTGGTTTCTCAAAAAAAAAAAATTAAAAATAGAATTACTACATGATCTAGCAATTCTACTTCTGGGTGTGCACCCAAAGGAACTGAAAGCAGAAACTCAAGAGATATTTTCATATGCTCATCGTAGCATTATTCACAATAGCCAAAAGGAGGAAGCAACCCAGGTGGCCATTGATGGAGAAAGAGTTTAACAAAACGTGGTATATACATGCAATGAAAGGATGGAAATTTTGACACATACTTCAACATGAATGAATCTTGAAGACATTACACTCAGTGAAACAAACCAGTTGCAAAAGAAAAATACTATATGACTCCACTTATATGAGGTTTCTAGAGGAGTTGAATTCATAGAGATAGAAAGTAGAATGATGGCTGCCAGGGGCTGGGAGAGGGAGAAGTGGAAAGTTATTGTTTAATGGGCATGGAGTTTCATTTTGGGAAGATTCTGAAAAAAGTTGCAGAGATGAGCGGTGGTGACAGTTGCACAAAAATGTGAATATACTTAATGCCACTGAATTATAAACTTAAAAATTGTTAAGTGGTAAATTTTATGTCATATATATTTTGTCACAATAAAAAAATATAATTAAAAAAGGAGGCAGAGAAATGTACTAATTCAATATACTAAGTTCAAATTTAAAAAGAAAGCTTTTCTCAAATCTTGCACTGTGGCTTATTATTTCTAAAAGATGTGCCTCAAAATAAGAGGTTTGAGGTAATTTACTCATTTATTCAACAAATATTTGTTTGTCACTATGCCTGCCAAGCAGTGTACAAGATATTGAAGTCTAGGCATGGACAAATCTGAAGTGGTACCTGTTTTTCTGAACCTGACAAGTTAGTGGAATAATATTCCTATTTATTGAATACCAAATATATAGCAGGAATCTTACATTCTTTATTTCATTTCACCTTTATGAGGTGGGTATTATCATCTCCTTATTAAAAACAAGGAAACTAAAGCTCAGTGAGTTTAAGTAACTTTCTCTAAGCTCGCTCAACTAGCAGCTTAGTTCTGTCTGATTCCAGAGTCTGTTCTCTTGACTGCTGGTCTGTAATGCCGTATTCCAGTATTAGGAGATCCACAATGCGTCTTGGTACATGCATGTCTGTGAAAAGTTAAGTAAAGAAACCTATTTAACTTGGTATGATTCTGCGTATCCCAAACTTACTTCCTTACATAACCCCCTCTTTGGGAGTTAGGGTAGCAGCACCCCTATTAATGAGCTGTGTGGATTCTTTCTGCAGAATATAAGTACAACATCCGAGAGAATTAAAAACATATGTTTACACGAAAACATGCACATGAATTTCATAGTATTATTCATAACGGCCCCAAAGTGGAACTGACCCAAATGTCCATCGACATGAGGGTAAACAAAATGTGGTCTATCCATATGATAGAATATTATTCGGCAATAATAAAAGAATGAAGTATTGGTAGGTGGTACAACATGGATGAACTTTGAAAATATTATGCTGAGTGAAAGAAGCCAGCTGGAAAGGCCACGTTATTATATGATTCCATTTGTATGAAATATCTGGAATAGGCAAATCCATAGAGACAGAAAGTTGATTCATGGTTGCCAGAAGCTGGGGGGAGGGCCGGAAAGGCGAGTGACCACTATTGGGTGTGGGGTTTCTTTTTGAGATGATGAAATATTCTGGAATTAGATAGTGGTGCTAGTTGCACAACTCTGTGACTCTACTAACAACCACTGAATTGTACATGTTAAAATGGCAAATTTTATGGCATGTAATTGAATCGCAAATAAAAAAAGAATATAATCACAACTAGGTGTGCTAGGAACAACAGACCCCTGGCTCATTGGTCCTGCCATTTCACACTCCATCATTACTACATAGCATTAAAAGTCCTTGCAGTTGCCGTTTTCCTCTCAATAGACACAGCCCCCTAAATCCTAAGTGAAAAAACTAAACAGGTACAGGAGAGTGAGGGCAAGCTTGGAATCCGAAGAGCATTGAAGTGTCTGCGCGGGTGGTATTCGCACACCGCTGGACTTTTTTTTCTTTTCTTTTCTTTTTTTTAATCTGCTGGATTTGCTTAGTTAGCCTATTTTGACAACAGTCAAGAAGGCAGAGTTTCTAAATCTCTTCTCATCTCTGGATGATTTCAATTCCAACAACTGATTATGCCATGTACTTGGCAGACAGGTCTCCTTTTACTTGAATAAAATCAGATTTGTCTAAGTTTAAAGGAATGATAAAAAAAAATAAGCCACTAAATTATAGAATTTTTGACCTGAAAAGGCCTGGAGAGAGATCATCTGGCCTGATTCTTGTACTTTGGATACGGGGAAACTGAAGCCCAAATACAGTGGCTTGCCCAAGGCCAGATAGCGTGGCTGAGACTACTGTCCCCTTATTCTCTGGAAATGACTCCCACACCCTTCAGCTGTGTACTTGATTGTCTGAAATAAAGGCTATATTTCCCAGTGAGATATGGTTGTATAAATTCTGGCCATTTGAGTATAAATGAAAGTGGTGCAAGCCAACTCCAGGGAAGTACAAAGATTAGGGGTTGGGGTGGGGCATGATCTTTTTTGTTTCTGCTGGCTGGGTTCCAGATTAGATGGCTGGAGTTCAAGTAGCCATTCTAGACCACGAGGTGGAAACTGCATTTGGAGAAGAGGGGAGCAATAAGACAAAATTCTGGGTCATCAACCTCAAAGAGGTCACAGTCTGACCAGGTTAGAAGACAGGTAGACAAGCTAATGCAGAATAAACACCATCCGAATCAGCTGCCCTTCCTGTACCCATGGCTTCAAATATTAGATTATGTGTTATGGAATCATCATACCAGTTCTGGAATGTTCATCTCCAGACCTTATGAGAAAGAGAAATAAATTTTTATTTTTTTTCAGACACTGTTATTTCAGTCTGCTATCATTTACAGTTGAACTGAATTTTAACTGATCCACAATGAAAACAACTATATTCTGGGTTGAAAACTCAGGTCTCTTGAATCTGAGTATAGGACTATTTGTTATGAAGATTTGTATTATTGAAAATAAAAGCCAAACTCTGCTAAATGTCCTGTGTATAATAGTTGCCAGAAGTTTTTGAGTGCTTACTATATGCTAGCCACTGTTTAAGTACTTTATAAGTGTCATGAACTCATTTCTCATGTCAACTCACTATGACAGATCTAGTACCATAATTTCCATTTTATAGACAGAACCTGAGGCACAGAGAGAGTGAATAATGGACCCAAGGACACTTATTCAGTAAGACATAGGGCCGCGATTTGAATCCGGGCAGCCTGGCTCCAGATCCTACACTCTTAGCTCCTACATTACACTCCCTCTCATGATGGGAGCTCCCCCTCATCCTCTCGATACCAATATTACCTAGGAGGAAATTGAAGCTGATAATTGACTAATTATTTGCTTCAAATATCTGCTAGTCAGTGGTACAGCTAGCATTAGAAGCCATACTCCTAACTCCTAGTTCAATGCTCTCTTCCCAGACCACCCTGCAGTCTCAGAGGCCACCTGGACAGATATATAACCCCTTATCCCACCTCGAGTCTTGGCCCCCCCACACCACCCAGCAAGCACCCAGACATTTTTGTGGCCAGGATGGCTACAGCCTCCTTTGAAAAGCAGCCAACTTTGCCCTCTACCAAATAACTTTGTTTTATTTATAGACTCCTGCTCAGAGCTTTTGAACTGGCTGCTCATTCCAGGGAAGATCTTGATAACAACTGTTCCTTGGAGAGGGTTCATAGGAAACAAGGTGAACAAACACCACAGAGACCCTGCCTGTCTGGCAGAACTTTGCTCCTGGGGGTGTTTATAAGTCGGTGTTGGTGTCTGGGTGCAAAAGACTTTGAATTCAAAATGGCAGTTTGGATGTTTTCAAATTTTTTTGTTGTTTTAATTAAAAAAGTTTACCCTTTACCTTCAATAACCTCGGGGAATAGGCAAAAGAGAGAGATTATCTTTATCCAGAATGTAACTCAACAAAAAAAAGGAGGTCTTGTTTTCTTTGCTCTCTTCCTGGCTGGGGTGTAGGACCAGTTACTATAGTGATGGTGGGGTGGGGAGACACTGAATTTATAAGAGTTAAAATGGCACGAGGGATGAAGGGAATTTTAGAACACTGTTTTGAGTGAGCAAGAGAGAAAGAGAGAGAGAGAAAAGAAAATCCTAATTTCAAAAGTGAACCATGAACTTACAGTGTCTTCTGACTTATGGCCAAAGGTGCCATCCTAAAACAGAACTATGTCACACGTGTCTGAAATTATTTAGTCTGGATGCAAATCTCCACTCACCCGGTACTAGTTATGTAACCTTGAGCAAATGCCTCAGTTTCTTCTTTGTGAAACGGAGGTTCGACCCACAACTTTTGTGAGGGTTGGTGCTAACCATGTAGGGGAAACATAGTGCCTGGTTTAGGGAGGGCACCCCCTCACCCTCTCTACTCATTGGACAGTAGCTAAGGGTAGCTGTCACTACTGCTTCCTTTGTGATTCCTCCAGGCCTAGAGGGAATGGTATTGGGTGCTCATGAAAGTGAGCCCCCAGGGGTAGTAGCGGTAGGTATTGAGTTGGTAATCTTTGCTCTCAAATACTTTCATCTGCGTTGAGTTAATCTCTATCAGAGACTGTTATGGTGACATGAGCTTTCTTTATTGGAGCCCCCAAAATGGCTGATAAAAGGAGGCAGAGGTTCTCAAGGGTAAAATAGAGCAGAAATCACTGAATAGTTCCTATGAAGTCCCCAGGTGGCTTTTCTGCAGGTATGTGAGATCTCTAACTTAAAGGTTTAAGAGGAGAGGAAAGGGCTTCCATCAAGGACCATGCTGGGGAAATGGATGTTTTGATAGAGAAGAGGGTCTGTGGATCGCTTATGGAACTTACTGGAAGATGTGGAATTTTCTAAGGGCAACCTTGTGTTTTCATGGAGGCCTGAGTGGGAGACGTATCTCTATGCCAGTTATTGGGTGTGAGAACTTCAAAGGGGAGAAAAGGGTGCCGGTTTCTTGATCTGGAGTGGGGTGGGAGGGGGAGGTCTCTATGAGATGATCTTTCCCAGGGGGTTGTAGGTGGAGGTTTCCCTAAGAGTACAGCGGGGAGTAGATCTTTCGGGGACTGCACCCGGAAGGCGCGCTGCACCGAGCGGGGGGAGTCAGTGGGCGGAAGCGCGGTCCCCGCCCCCACTGTCCTGCGGCGGCCCCGCCCCCCCGCGAGCGGACTACAATTCCCGGCAGCCCCCGCGGGCAGCGGCGGCGCGGGAGGCAGGGGGCGGTGGCGCGGGCGGTGGCGCGGGAGGTGGAGGGGGCGGCGCGCGCCGGGTACGCGCGCCGGCGACCATGGCGTTCGCCGGGCTGGAGCGAGTACATTAACCACAGGAGCGGCGGCGGCGAGGGAGCGAGCCTCGAGCGGGCGGGCCCATCCTGAGGGAAGGGAGGAAGGGGCGGGGAGAGCGCCGGAGGGAGGCCGGTCAGCCGCGGGCGGGCGGGCAGCGCAGCGCCGAGCGGGGCCCGCGGGCCCATGAGGAGGCCCGGGGACCATGGGCTCCAGGATCAAGTGAGTGCGGCCGGGCGGAGCCGGGCCGGGCGCGGGGCGGCAGGGCCGGGCAAGGGCTGCAGGCCGTGGGCCGCGCGGGGGACTTGTTGCTGGGACCCTAGGGGCGCCCCGCGTGCTGGCGTCACGCGGGGAGGGGGACGGTTGTCATGGCGATCCAGGGAGGCGCGGGGGCGGGGTGCACATGGGGTTGAAGGGCGCTAGTGGTCAGGTGTCCCCCTTCTCACCTGCGGGCGGGAGCAGCTGAGATTAATTACGAGGTGGCCTCATCCCCGGGGTTATGGAGAGCCTCTGAAAATGGTCATACAACTGATGGGGGGAGGGCGAGAAATCTCCGGAAGCAACTACTCAAATGGGTGTGTTTGGGGCGCCCCTGAGAGTTGAGCAGGTCTTGAAGAGGTTGCAGCCCGGCAGCTTAAGGCTGGCGGCCCCCACAGAATTCACGTGAGGTTGTCGTAGGGGCCCTCATGGATCTAAGGTCGGGATTGCCTGGGGCGAAGGCCTTTTTCTCTCTCCTCCAAGTTTCCCCTCTTATCTGTGAAAGTGTCCACACAGCAAGGGCCAAAGGCTGTGGGAGAAGATACCTCGGTGATGTAACTGAGCACCTGATCTTGATCATTGTTCGAAAGGCTTTGTAATCCAATATGGCAAATGCACTCATTCATTCATCTGGAGTCCCTGATGGGGAGTTAGTTTTCCTGGGAAGTTGTTGATACTTTTAACTTCAGAACCCATTGAAACATTGTTGCTGTCTTTCTAGACTTAGAAGTTGACTTTGGAAAGTGCAACTTTTTTGCAGTCCAGTTTGGGTGTGTTGTTTTGGACTGTATCTATCTCCCCCTTCCAGCCAGGTCCTCTTTTGGTTTCTCCCTTCCTCAGTTCCAGAACATGAGATGCCTTATCTCTAATCACTAACAAATGTTCACTATTTCTTCATGAGTAATAGAATTGTTTAAGGGCACTTAAAAACAAAGTTGACAGCATAGGCTAAGTTTTTCTTAAAACAGCTTTCGCAGGACACTTGAAACCTGCTTACAAGAAAGTTTGTGGAATGTGTTTATTTCAGCGTTTTGAGAATTAATACTAGGGAAGTTTGAAAGGGGAAGGGCCTTAGGGATGAAATCTAATTCAAATATCACATCCTTGTCCAGTTGATGCTTATGCAGTGTGGCCTGTGCTCAGCCTTGTAGTCCCGCGACTGGCTCAGGCTCCAGTCATAAATTGTGTCTAGTATGTATTGCAGCAGTCTCGAGACCTTTGCTAAATGAAACTAGAAGAGTTTGCTTATGATAATGAAAATGGAAGAATTGGATGAGCACACTGTTCTTGATTTTTGTGGAAATGAGAGGAAAAGTTAGAAGCATGCTCCAAATAAGAGCTTAAGCAGCTTGAGAGGTAAAAAGACGCAGTTTGTGAAGCATTGGGATTAAAGAGGCACTCCAAGTTTAGCTCCTGCTTCCAAATAAGAGTTGTAAACTTGCATTTCAATAGCACTTAGAAACACTTTCCAGAAGCCACCTTAAAGTTGCAAAGTATGCTTGTGAAGATGCGTACCCTTATTGTTCAGAAACAGTTCAGAAACTTGCCCTTTATGAGGCAGTCAGTGTCAGAACCAGCATGAAAATCCAATAAGCAGAAGTTCAGATGACTAGGCGTCATGTTTCTGGCATGCTCGTGAAGGTTGCAGGTTGACACATTTTTCAAGTATGTTTTGTGGAACCCGTCACTGTACAGTCAGAGCACTTGGGCAGGAGAACTTACTAATGCATGAAATTGTATCAAGCATGAAATTAGTATAAAGAATAGCCTTCTTGATCTTGGGATTAGACTGCTCTGTGATAGAAACTTAGGCTTGGGTAATATGTTGGCTTTACTTGTGGTGAGATTGGAAGAGAATATGAATAGAGAAGTTATGAAAAGTACTTGTGATTTATGGTGGCTATTGACTATGCAACTTGTGCCTGCCACTAGGAATGGGGATGGGCTGGTGGCGGTGGCGAGGAAACCATTTACTCAGGTGGAGCCCTCATTGGAGGAAGCAGCTTTGGTTACTATCTACTGTCCCATTCTGACAGAGAACAGACAGCGTAAGGTGTTTACCTGGCTGAGGTGACATCTAAGTGTGCAGGCTCCATTGTGTAGGACAGTCTTGGGGGTCGGGGACTAGGGGACATTGAGCACACTGATCCATCCGAGCAGGAGAGAGCTATGGCTCTCTCTTTTTTCTCTTGATTATCTTTGATGGTATGTGGCCCAGTCATACTGAGATGTGGAATCAGATCTGGCTTCAAATTCCAGCTCTTTTGTCTACTGATTGTGAAACTTTGCACAAGGTACCTTATTCACCCTGAAAGTAAAAAGGGGAAGAGTATTGTTGCAGGGCCATTATGAACAATAAACACAGTATCTCCATGACTGCAAGGCCTATATTAAAAACTCAGTAATTATTTTCTTTTTTACCTTCTCTATCAAAAGATTAAGAAAACTGGGATCTTTTATACCAGAAATGTCAGAGAACCATATGTTTCAGTAATGGAGAAGAAAGTTTTGATGATCAAGGAATTAGACTGTTAACATGCAGAGCAGGAGTTAATATTCTCTCATTAAAATATATAAGTGATCAGTAACAGTACTCTAATTGTGAAGCTGGTGTCTGCTGTATGGTCAGCAGTAAAGCAGTTGAGTTGCTAGACAGAGGTGTTGAGATTTAGTGCCTGATCAGACTTTCCTTTCACGCTAAGGCTGGTTGAGCACAATTTCTGTGACAGACGTGGTGGTAATGCTTTAGGTGAACCAATTTATCGAATCCTCACAGCTGTCCAATGATATAGGTGCTATTAACCACATTTTAAAAATGAGAGAATGAGAGTTTATAGGCCTAAGATCAGATGCCATCCCCAGGAAGCCTGCCCTGATTCCAGTACCCTTCCAGCCCTCCCCAGCCTAGGCCAGGTGCCCCTCATCTGTTTCTGTGGCCCCTTGTGTTTATCACTGTCATAGCACTAAATCCAGATCCTTGTCTGTCTCCCATACTAAGCCTGACATAAACTTTTTGAGAGCAGGGACTATCTTGTTTACGTTCGTGTGTCAAGGAAGAGTTTATGGAATGCATGTCAGAAATATATTAGGATCTGAATTAGGATCCTAACTTAGGCTCTGAGTTGAGTGTCCATAGAGTTAAAAAGACAGTTTGCTACTTGAACTCTTGTGGAGAAAGAGTTTGTATGTTTTATAAGTTTTTAAGCCAAATTGTCCTGGTTTAGACAGAAAGTTCCTTATATTTTCTAAAGAGTGTTCAGTTCATGTTCCTTTTAATAGAGGAACATTGTCTTGCCTCAAACCAAACATCTGTTTGACAAAGAAAAGGTCACCAGTATGCAGGTAGTACCCTGGAAAGCTTCTAAACCTCAAACCTGAGCGGACATTTATTTATCTAGGGGAATAAAAGGAGCAGTGGTAACTGGCATCTTCGACAGGTATCTTTAAATCTTATTTAGTGTTTGAGTGATCCCAGTGGATTGGAATGTGGTTAATATGAAGCAATTTAACTGATAGTGCAGACACACAGCAGGAAACTGTGTGGCAGTTTAATATTGCTTGTGGTGACATCCTAGAAATTGTTTCCAGGCACCAAGGGCAGGAAGTGGATTTTAAGTAATCGAAGGAAGTATTCTAAGTGAGTTTGAAGAAACCTGACATTTATGGACTCAGAGAAAAGCTTACTCAAAGATTTGGAAGCATAGGGACAGGATAGGGCAGCTGATTTGGCCTGGTGGTGGTGTTTACCCTGCATTAGCCTGTGTACCTGTCTTCCGTCTCTGTCAGTCTGTGACCTCTTTGAGGTTGGTGACCAAGACATTTACCCAATCCTTCATTCACACACGGTAGAACTAAGAAGAGTGTTAAGCACATATTATGCACTCAGTAACCATTAAATTGTTACTGTTACCGTGATTGGTGGAGTGCCGTGTTTGTGCTCAGTAGTGCACTAAATACTAGGACATAAAAATGAAAATATTCTTTTTTTTTTTTTTTTTTGCATTAACACTTTCCAAAGTAGTAGTGAGACAGAAATGTAAAACAAAACCAACTCCTCCAGGCCCCTCCCCACCAAAACACCCCGGTATAATGCAGTAAGATCACTGTGGTAGTGGAGATGCAGCCAGTGATGAATAGGTTAATCAGTAGAGGAGAGGCTATCTTCTGAGGAGGGCTCGAGGAAGGAAGACTGTATCAAAAAGATAATGTGTTAGTTGAGACAGGAGAGATGAGTAAGGGCACGAAAGGGTTAAGAATGGTGGCAGAGGAAGTAGGAGCTGTGGTGATGGCTGTGGCAGTGGTGGCGATGTCTTTGATGGATGGTGGTAGTGGCGGCAGACAGTTGTTTCAGTAGAGGGAACAGTATGCTTGAGGACATGGCATATTAGGGAAATAAAAATACTAATTACCATTTATTAGACACTTTCATGCCGAGAGTTGTGTTAGACGTTGGGAATTATAATGGTGAATAATACATATTTGTTCCCCTTCTCATTGGAACTTACAGTCTGGTGGACCTGATTAAAAAAAACACAAATTAGTTCACATAAAGCTATGTGGATGTGCTATAGGGAGGCAGGTTGCTGAGAGGATGATGGGAGAGACTGTGCTATTTTAGATAGGGAGGGAAGGCTTACTGTGGAGGTGACATCTGAGCGCAGACCGAAAGGATGTCTTTAGTTATGTAAAGAGACTGAGCAACGCTTTTCATTCCAGGCGGGCAGTAGAGAATATACAAAGGTCTCGAGGTAAGAAAACTCTAGACCTATTTCAGGAACTGACAGAAGGCCAGTGGGGTTTGGGCAGTGACTGATGGTAAGCGTGAGGGGAGGTCACAGAGACTGGGGCCTGAGCAGGACCTTGTATGCCGTGGTAACCTGAGAACAACTTTATTAAGTTATAAGTCATATACCATGAAATTTATTCTTTTAAAGTGTATAATTAAGTGGTTTTTAGTATGTTCACGAAAGTGATTGATCAGCACTGTCCAGTTCCAGAACACCCAGAAAGAAACCCCATACCCATTAGCAGTCACTCACCCCAAACCTTCTCAGCTCTAGGCAATCACTAATTATAGTTGCTGCAGATATATCTATTCTGGGTGTTTCTTATAAATGGAATCATACAATATATAATTCTTTGTCTTTCGTGTAACAAAATGGTTCCAAAGTTTATTCATGTTATAGCATATAAGTACATCATTACTTTTTATTGCTGAGTAATATTTCATCATATGAATAAACCACATTTTATTTATCCATTCTGTTGTTAAATATTCGGGTTGTTTCCACTTTTTTACTGTTATGAGTAATTTCCCTTGGATATATACCTAGGAGTGAAATTGCTGGATTGTATGGTAACTCCATTTAAAGAACTGTTAAACTGTTTTCCAAAGCAAGTGCAATGCTTTGTATAAAGTTTTGATTTGGTCCAAATGAGTTGTGTAGAAAATGAAAGAGTGGAGTTCTCAGAAGACGTTGAAACTTGAACTGAAAGAAAGGTGAGATTTGGAGAAGGGACGATGGATTCCCAGAGGAAGAACAGTGGAAGTTACAGGACTTGGAAGTGGGACCAAACCCACCTCATTGTTTTCTGGTACAGAGCACAGCCTTGGCTTCTTCAGAAAGCTCTGCTACAGTCTGTTTTTTGGACTACTCGTTAAAGGACCCCATTGCTAAAATGCATCACAGGCTTCTTCCTGAGGCCTGTTGTATAGCACAACTGACATATCTCCCTACTGTGAGTTAAGACTAGGAGTTGAAATGTGACTTCCTCTTGAGGGCTTCTTCCTCTAAAGCCTCTTCTCTTTGCTTTCTCCACCACTGTGCTCCCCTCCCAGTCCCATTGGGAGACAGTGCAAAGACTTGGGGTGGTAGAATGAAAGTCTTGTTTGAAACCGAGCTCCCATTATTAGTGCTCAGAGTCTTCACTTGAGTGTTTATGTCTTGGAAAGTGTGTTGGTGCAACTCCATCATTCTAGCTTCGCCATTGCAGTCAATTTGGAGGGGTTTGCATAGCAGATAGGAAGGTTGAAACTTGGAAGGTAAACGCTGGAGCATTGCCATAGAAAAATATGTTCTTAGGCTGTTAAATTCGTGTGTAAGCTCCTGGCTAGAATTCTGGTTATGGATTGCAGAGGTTCAGTTTTTTTCCAGGCCCTAGAGGGAACTAATCTCTGGATTTGCAACATCCTTTTGCTTAAAAGGATTTTGTTGGGAAATGGAAAATTAAACATGGAAGAAAAATAAACCAAAAAGAACAAAGCAATGTTGGTGTCCTGTACTTTTATTGGAATTCATTCATATCCATTTTTCCAAGTATTTAGAACTTGAAAAGGAACTGAATAATGGAAATAACAAAAGGTATGTTAAAAATATATAAGTTCCTATAGAAAAGATAGACTGCATTCCCAAAGTTCATTGTAAGTTGGTTAATGGCGTTTAGAAGGTATTTTTCTCTTAGAAATCCTATTATATATGAATCAGTGGCTGTCAAGCGTGGGGACTTTCCAGGGTTAGGGAACTGTGTGTGCATAAGTCATGGGGAGGTAAAGGGGTAGCTGAAATACAGGATGTGTGGATAAAGATTGTAGGAGATGAAGTTGACAAAAGTAGACTTGTGCCACTGGGACACGGTGCCATTGAGGGATTGAGTTGGGGGTGTAATACAATCAGGTTTGGGTTTCTAGGATGATTGCTCAGGCAGTAGTTTAGAATGGTTGATAACTTTAGCTTGTGTGAGATGATTCACTGGGGTGCAAAAAGAATATGTTGGAACTTAATCTGTTTTCATTTCAACCTTTGAAATTTTTGTTTTTGCTAATGTATAAATAAGACATTCTTATAATTTTTAAATATATGTTTATCAATTGTATGCTCAAGTTTTTTAGTGATGAGAAGGAATGCATGGAGAAAAATTGGAGACCATTAATTTATGGAATAATGTTATAGTTTAAACTGCAGAAGATCAAGGCCCGAAGTGAGGTTTTGGTTGACAAAAGAAAAAGGATGGATTTGAGAGAGATTTTAAGTAAAATTGACTAGACTTGTTGATGAATTACACGTAAGGGGTGAGAGAAGGATCAAAGATGACTTGCCAAGCTTACCAAAGTTATAAATGAATGCTTGGAAGGTGAAGACTGGTTATATGATGTGTTTGCTTCTCTGAGGTAAAGTGAAAATTTATGATTGGAGAAGCATTTTAGTCTGCAGTGAGAAAGAAATCTTTACAGGCTCTATAATGAATATGTTTGCTTTGTTAGATGAGTAAGACTTAAAGTGGGCTGGACCAAGTTGCTGACGGGAAATCTGTTCATGTTAGATTTAGAGAGAAAAAATAAACTTTTGAACTCACTTTAGCCACAGGAAAGGTTTCAGGGATGTTGCATTGATCTTGCCTAGGCTGTATGAATCAAAAGGAGGAAGGAAACCAATCTAGAGCAAGATGTTCGACTCCAGGCAAACAGTTCTGGTACTCTAGGGCATGAGAGGAGCTAGGGGCTTGTGGTCCTTGGAGGCACTCAGGTTTGCGTCCCCAGAACCACACACGATCCCCATCTGAGTTCTAAGTTTCTGAGCCTATATATATATATATTTTTTAAATGATGCTCAGAAATTCAGATATAGGATTTTTGTGAGGATTAAAAGTGATCTTGTATCTAGCTCTCAGCAGAGAAATGACTGTTTAGTAAATGACAGCTATTATTACTATTGCTTGGAGAGGATGGGGTACACTTGTCTGAACAACCCGGAGTTAAAAAAATGTCAAAAGAAAACAAGTGTTCCTTTTCATAGTTGTTTTTAAGACGTAGGGAAAGTATTTGCTCCCTTTCTACGAGTATGTTAGGATGATGTGTTGTATATTTTACTGAATTTATTTGAAGGCTTACTATCCTGATATATGGAAAGCAGTATTCCTCTTGCTGGTTGGGAGGAAAGAAGCTTAAAGGCTGCTAAGAGAGATAATATAAGCATGCAAATAATTAGAATGATAATATTTAAGAACATTTTATGCCTCCTCTCACAATTAATATTTGAAAAATTTATTTAATTTTACAAAAGAGTCATATTTATCTGTTTAGCTGGTACTGCTGTTCACTTTTAGTCTTTTTAATATCTAATTTCTTTTTCCTGGGTGCTTAAAATTATTATTTTTAACTTATATTTTGGAATATTTTAAACATCTATGAAAGTAGAAAGAATAGTTCGAGCCCTCAAATGTCCATTACTCAGTTTCAACACTTATTAATTTATGGCTTACTTAGTTTTGTTTATAAACAACTGAGCATAAACTCCCTACGCTGTCCTAGATTACTTTGAAACAAATTCCAGATGTCATCTCATCTTAAATATTTCCATGTGTCTCTAAAAGATAGACATTCTTTTAAAAAAACATGATGATGACATCACACCTAAAAAATTTCCTTTATTTCAGTCTGTTCAAAGTTTTCTAGTTATATCAGTTTTTGTTTTTTAACAGTTGATTTGTTTGAATCAAGTAAGGTGATTTTTGCAGTTGGTTGATATGTATCACATGTCTTTTTGCCCCCTTGTAATTTATTTATTGAAGAAGCAGGTTATTTGTCCTTTATAATTTCCATTGCATCCTGTTTAATATGTCCTGTCCCTTTTATTTCCTACAAATTGGTAATTAGATTTAGTGACTTCAGCAAGTTCATTTTCTTGGCAAGAATGCTTAACAGGTGGTGATAGGTACTTCCATCAGGAGGCACATTATGTCTGGTTATCTCTTTCTTTGATTCCTAATTTATCAAGGGCTGTAAAATGGTGATATTTTATTTTTATCATTTATCATATTAGCTAGAATACTTCTATGAAGGATAACTTCTCCATATTAGCTATTTGGTTACTCTGAGATACAGAATAAATATCTGATTTCCTTTATTCATTTTTCAAACTGAGTTTCCTAGCATTTTCTAAAAGTGACAGATTTTTATTTTGAGTGTTACTTTAAACATATAGATTTAAACTCATTTGCTATATTTCATTCTACTGTGTTTATTATCATTGATGATTAATTTACCCTATTGTCTACGGCCACGCTACCGGGAACGTGCCGGATCTTGTCTGATTTCAAAAGCTAAGCAGGGTCAGGCCTGGTTAGTACTTGGATGGGAGACCATCTAGGAAGATCAGGTGCTGTGGGCGTTAAAAAAAAAAAAATTTGCCCTATCTTTGTCTGGTGGGGCTTCTTCGAGTTAATTTCCACAGTCCTTTTGTCAGGATCCCAGTACCTTTTAATAACTCCCTTGCCTTTTGGTGTGGCAAGATGTTCCAGATTTGTCTTATATGTTTCCTGCTTCAGACCTGTGTTCTGCTGTTTGTCTAAGGGGTCTTGCTTCCTTCAGGTGGGATCTGGTGTTAGAGATTGCAGTCTGGGTTTTAGGAATCTTTTTTTTGCTACTAGTTCAGTCATTATTTCTAGGCTTCTCCAGGGTCAGAACTAGGAAGTGTGTGTTTGTGGTTTTGTGTATATGTATTTTTAAAAGGTAAACAACATCACATGTTAATATTCATATTTTCAATAAGAGACTATATAATAGCATTTTTATTTAACCTCATCACTCTTAGATCTGAATCTCCTGTCACTCATACCGAAAGTCCTGACACCGATTTAAGTTCTCTTGCTTTATCCCACATTCCCACACAACTCTCAACAGCAATACCAACATTACTACTGACAGTATGATTACTGAAAACAGATTTCTGTTTTTGTTTTAATTTGGCAATTCTTTTTGTCCTTAGAGTGTATCCCACTAGGAATGCATAGTCAAGTTACTGTCTGAAAACCAGTAGAAATAGTTTCTTTCTCTGTAGTTGTATCATTAATTCAGTATGTACGTTTTTCTTTCAGTCCTTTGGGATTGCTTTTAAAAATTATTTAATTTTGCTTTATGATTACATAAAATATTTATTTGGTTTCAAAGCCAAATCTCAAAAGAGATATATTCAGAAAATTCTGACTTCTATCCCTCCCTCACCACTCTTTTCCTTCCCTCTTCCATAGAGAGCTACTTTACAAAAAGTTCATTTGTCATTTTTTAAAAAAGGTAAATACATGTGTATATTCACACTTCCTCTCACCAACCCCTCAGATAAATGGTAGCATTCTATGTGTACTTTTCTCTCCTTTCCTCATTTAACAGCCTGTAAAGAGATCACTTCCAGTAGTACATATGGATCTTCCTCATTTTTCTGTAGGGACAATGTAGAACTCCACTGGATTGGTAGACCGTGAGTTATTCAACCAGTCTCATACCGATGGTCATTCAGGTTGCTCCTGGTGTTATTTTTACAAATGGTGCTGTAATGAAGAGTCTTGTGTATGTGCCTTTCTGGATTTTTGCCATCAAACCATTGGGATAGATTTTCAGAAGTGGGATTGCTGGGTCAAAGAGTAAATTTATATGTAATTTTGCTAAATAGTATCAAATTCCCTTCCATAGAGTTTCTGCCAACTCATATTCCCACATATGAGAGTGCCTTTTGCCTTGTAGCTTCACCAACAGAATTTTTGTCAAACTTTAAAATTATTTTAATCAGAGTTAAAAATGTACATAGCAACAAGTCGAATAGTTTGTAAGAGCTCATGATGAAAAGCAATAATTTTCTATCCCCTCTTTTCAGAAACCACTTCTATTAACTGATTTTAATTCTTCTAGTGGTTAACCCCTACCCCTAGATAAATATCTCTTAAGTTAATTAACTTCAGACAGTATTTGTTGATTCCCTGAAATGAAAGATGATGGGTACTTTTATAGTACATCTCACTTTTTCTCTCCCAATGTTTTATATATTTAAATTATTTCTAATTCTTATAATGGTTATATTTTAATGTAATATACTTAATCCTCTTCATTCCATTAACTTTCAACAGTGTCCCTTGACTGCCCCCTCTCCGAGGGAAGGATAGTTTTTCTTTCTCTAAGTGAGGCTTGTACTTTTGTGTGATCATTGTGGTTCTGATGCATCACCAGAGTCAAATCTTCCATTATTTATCTTTAGGTTAACTCTAAAAATTAAACATTATTATGAGTATTTAAATATTCAATGTAGGCCAGGTAGGATGCTAGAATAAGATTTTCTTCTTGATGCATTGTCATCCCATTTGAAGAGGAATGTTCTTAGGATTATATAAACTTTTTTTTGTTCTAATCCATCCAGAATTTAAAATTATGTTAAATTTCTTTTGTTTCATATGTGGATATAGTTTTGCATTTATTTGCACAAAATAGCACAGGAGACACCAGCCCTGTCTAGAGTAGCCCAGGGCATCACACGAGTACTTCCATCCTTATGTTGGCAGACAGAAGCCTCACTTTGCAGCCTTTAAGGGGTTTGGGGCAAGTTTGTGAACCTGAACCTTGGCTTTGACTTTGGCCTTGTTGCTGGTCTCAGACCAGCAGAGCCTGGCACCCTGGCAATATTATAATAGGCATGTCTCCCGAGCTTGGGACTGATGCCTTTAAAGACCTTGAGCTTGACAAAGATCTTGATGGTTTTAGTTTTTTTGGTCTCTGTCATCTTGAGACCTTTCTTGCATTTCTTGACAAAGTTCAAGATCCTTATGAACTTAGGTTCCACCTCCTTAAAAGATAACTTTATGATTAGGGTTATTGATGCCATTTCTCTGCTGTTTTGAAACTAGTTATGCATGTTTTAGTTCTTGGACTTAGCCATGTCTGAATTAATGTCTGCAGCCCAAAAAAATACCTGAGACTGGAAAAGAAAGAGCCATATCTGGGCTTTGGTTTTTTAAAAATAGTATCCCCCCCTTGCCCCCGTCGTTTCTAAATTCTTCCCCTCCCTCCTTGCATTATTGGCTTTATCGTATCTTAATTTTTTCCAAACTTGAAATCATACTAGCAGTTTTATTGGAGTGTTTTTTCCCCCTTTTTCCTGGTGGTTTCTTCCTACCTTCCTGTTCTGATCTGTATAAATTCAGCTGTATTGTTGTAATCCTGGAATGTCCCTTCACTACTCTCTTATTTCATTATTTCCTGGCCCCTGTGTTATTTTGTTTTAATTTGTTTGCTGGAGTGTATATTCAGTGGACTGGCAGAAAGGGCGCAGTTGAGTTCTTGCATGTCTGAAAAATGTCTACTTTTTCACACTTGATCGATAGTTTATATGGTCATAGATTTCTAGGTTGAAAAAAAGTCTCACAAAACTTGGAGATATTTTCCCACTGTCTTTAGCTGGCTTCCTCTGACCCTGCTCTGGAAGATAACAGGAGACATTCTGCCTTCTTACTGCCTGGTTGGGGTATATGTCTAGGTTTTCTGCTCGGCCTTCCTTGACGTGCAGGACGGGGAATTGCTCTTACTGCAGGGTGGAAGGTCTGGCTCCCCAGCCTCCAGCTGGGTGGAGTAGTACCTCGTTGCTGCCTCTGCCATGGCCTTGTCAGTTACTGTCATGTTAGTCAAAGTCCAGGCCCCACAGTCTCCACCGAGGGCACATTGAGGACATTCTGGTTACTGCCCAGTGGGGATGATGAAAGTCCCAGCTCTCCGTGATTTTCAGTAACACTAATGGCAGGGGACACGTAGATAATCATACTTTATCACAGCCTGTGAAGGTAGAAATCTAGGTTCCCTCCCTGCTCATCCTTTGCTGACTTGAGTGAAGGGGAGACCACACAGGTTTTTCTGTGGTGTTGGCTGTAGTTTCCAGTGGTTATTTTCCAAAAGTTTTTTGACTTGATAGGCTGCCTCTTTTCTGGTCCTTTGGCTAGAGAGAGCTGACTTTTGTTGGGACTTATTCTGGTCTGCATCAAATGGTGTTTCTCTTGCCAGCTTTAGTCATGAGCGGATGTTGAATTTTATCGAACTTTTTTTCTACATCTGTTGAGATGATCATATAATTTTTCCCCCTCCCTGTTAATGTAGTGAATTACATTTATTTTCAAATGTTAAACTAACTTGGCATTCTTGGGATAAACCCATTTGGTCATGATTTATTACCTTTTTTATATATATTGCTGGATTCAATTTACTAATAATTTATTTTATGTTTGCATCTATATTCATAAGAGATTTTG